>CM070495.1:46713471-46910971 GCA_036324585.1 Champsocephalus esox
GACACACAATGACTTCAAAGAGACACAACATGACTTCAAAGAGACACACAATGACTTCAAAGAGACACAACATGACTTCAAAGAGACACAACATGACTTCAAAGGGACACAATATGACTACAAAGAGACACACAAGGACTTCAAAGAGACACACAATGACTTCAAAGAGACACAACATGACTTCAAAGAGACACACGATGACTTCAAAGAGACACAACATGACTTCAAAAGAGACACACAATGACTTCAGAGAGACACAACATGACTTCAAAGAGACACAACATGACTACAAAGACACAACATGACTTCAGAGAGACACAAAGAGACACAACATGACTACAAAGACACAACATGACTTCAGAGAGACACAAAGAGACACAACATGAACACAAAAATACAGAAGTTGTCGACACAATTCCTGCTTATATAATCTCAGAGAATATTCACTTTATTTTCTTATCATTTCACACTTTAGCGAGTTTAATAAAAGCCCTCCGTCCTCTGGTCCCACCGTGTGTTGTTGTTGTTGTTTACACCCTCAGTGTTTATGCTGTGTCTTCTGTTCTTTGTGAACTTCCTGTCTCTCGAACGGGCTGAGGTCAAAATGTCTGATTCATTATTTCAATTAAGGTTTGGAAATTACACTAAAAATGAAAGCTGACGAAAAAGAGTTGAGATTATGACATATCTGTGCTGTTTGTATTATTGTTATTATTTATTGTATCATCAGAGCTCATGTAAACACCGAAGCCTTGACCTATAATAAAAATTACCCTAATAATAATAACCATAAAGAATGGTGTTTCTTTCTATTTTAAATTGAGGTTACATTGCAGTGACTGGTAGCTCTATGTACTGAGAAAACAGGACACACACACACACACACACACACACGCACACACACACACCAAAGAGTCCTTGCGGTGTCCTTCAGTGTGAGAACTTGCACAACAACTCACCTCCACCTGTCACACACACACACACACACACACACACACACACACACACAGCTGTGCTCCATACATCATCTTCACCTCTCTTGAGACTCACACAGGCCGGAACAAGAGAAACCATTTCACACACTAGGGATGTGCATCTCCATCACTGAGGCCGATGCGATGCGCATCTCGATACGTTGCCACGATACGACACATTAACGATAACGATACGATTCAGCCCTGTTGCGATTCAGTTCGACACGATGCGATTCAACACGATGCTAAACAATGAAACTTCAATCTGGGACGACAGAGGGTTTTAGTTTTATTCCTCATATGCAGCAGATCATACATCAACAACAAAGTGCTCTCCACATGTGGTCCTCTCTGCTCGTGCTGCACGTCCATCATGCTGTTTCTCTTTACCTGAAGCTCTCCAGGGTCAGTGTGAGAACACCTCTCAGCTGAACCATGTGCGGGTGCATGGCTCAGGATAACAACGTGCTGATCACAGACTTCAAAGAGACACAACATGACTTCAAAGAGACACAAGATGACTTCAAAGAGACACAACATGACTTCAAAGAGACACAAGATGACTTCAAAGAGACACAAGATGACTACAAAGAGACACAACATGACTTCAAAGAGACACAAGATGACTTCAAAGAGACACAACATGACTTCAAAGAGACACAAGATGACTTCAAAGAGACACAGATGACTACAAAGAGACACAAATGACTTCAAAGAGACACAAGATGACTTCAAAGAGACACAAGATGACTACAAAGAGACACAATATGACTTCAAAGAGACACAAGATGACTTCAAAGAGACACAACATGATTTCAAAGAGACACAAGATGACTTCAAAGAGACACAACATGATTTCAAAGAGACACAAGATGACTTCAAAGAGACACAAGATGACTACAAAGAGACACAACATGACTTCAAAGAGACACAAGATGACTTCAAAGAGACACAACATGATTTCAAAGAGACACAAGATGACTTCAAAGAGACACAAGATGACTACAAAGAGACACAACATGACTTCAAAGAGACACAAGATGACTTCAAAGAGACACAACATGACTTCAAAGAGACACAACATGACTTCAAAGAGACACAAGATGACTTCAAAGAGACACAACATGATTTCAAAGAGACACAAGATGACTTCAAAGAGACACAACATGATTTCAAAGAGACACAAGATGACTTCAAAGAGACACAACATGACTTCAAAGAGACACAAGATGACTTCAAAGAGACACAACATGATTTCAAAGAGACACAAGATGACTTCAAAGAGACACAACATGACTTCAAAGAGACACAAGATGACTTCAAAGAGACACAACATGATTTCAAAGAGACACAAGATGACTTCAAAGAGACACAATATGACTACAAAGAGACACAACATGACTTCAAAGAGACACAACATGACTTCAAAGAGACACAAGATGACTTCAGAGAGACACAAGATGACTTCAAAGAGACACAAGATGACTTCAGAGAGACACAACATGACTTCAAAGAGACACAACATGATTTCAAAGAGACACAAGATGACTTCAAAGAGACACAACATGACTTCAAAGAGACACAAGATGACTTCAAAGAGACACAACATGACTTCAAAGAGACACAAGATGACTTCAAAGAGACACAATATGACTTCAAAGAGACACAAGATGACTACAAAGAGACACAACATGACTTCAAAGAGACACAAGATGACTTCAGAGAGACACAAGATGACTTCAAAGAGACACAAGATGACTTCAGAGAGACACAACATGATTTCAAAGAGACACCAGATGACTTCAAAGAGACACAACATGACTTCAAGGAGACACAAAGAGACACCAGATGACTTCAAAGAGACACCAGATGACTTCAAGGAGACACAAAGGGACACCAGATGACTTCAAGGAGACACAAAGAGATTACAATAATAATGAACTGAAGCCCAGTAGAAACTGTCTCTGTGTTTCTGACGGACGAATGAAGCACAAATACTGAACATTTAGGAAGAGTGCGTTTGTTTTCCTCACCTGATGCTCCCTATATCCTCAGCCTGTCTCTGAGTGAGGGGCGCTTTATTCTGAAAGGGTTCTCTCTGAGTGCTTTATTCTGAAAGGGTTCTCTCTGAGTGCTTTTTCTGAAAGGGTTTCTCTGATGCTTTATCTGAAAGGGTTCTCTCTGAGTGCTTTATTCTGAAAGGGTTCTCTCTGAGTGCTTTATTCTGAAAGGGTTCTCTCTGAGTGCTTTATTCTGAAAGGGTTCTCTCTGAGTGCTTTATTCTGAAAGGGTTGTACTTCCTGTGTGTCTTGTGGGATGGGGGGGAGTGTTGAGTTCAAATATAATGACGATGCATTAAATTATTAATCCTGAAGAGAGCTGTGGTCTTCTTCCACACACACACACGCACGCACGCACGCACGCACGCACGCACACAGTGGACAGATCGTGTTCTGCTCTCATCGACCGGTGGAAAAATAAATCTCCTGTTCCAGAAATACACTGAGTGTCCTTCAGAGAGTACTCAGATCTTGTACTTGAGTAAAAGTACTGAGATTTTGTACTTGAGTCAAAATAGAAGTACTCAGATCTTATACTTCAGTAAAAGTAGAAGTACTCAGATCTTGTTATTGAGTAAAAGTAGAAGTACTCAGATCTTGTACTTGAGTAAAAGTAGAAGTACTCAGATCTCGTACTTGAGTAAAAGTAGAAGTACTCAGATCTTATACTTCAGTAAAAGTAGAAGTACTCAGATCTTGTACTTGAGTAAAAGTAGAAGTACTCAGATCTCGTACTTCAGTAAAAGTAGAAGTACTCAGATCTTGTTACTTGAGTAAAAGTAGAAGTACTCAGATCTTGTTATTGAGTAAAGTAGAAGTACTCAGATCTTGTACTTGAGTAAAAGTAGAAGTACTCAGATCTTGTTACTTGAGTAAAAGTAGAAGTACTCAGATCTTGTACTTGAGTCAAAGTAGAAGTACTCAGATCTTGTACTTGAGTAAAAGTAGAAGTACTCAGATCTGTTACTTGAGTAAAAGTAGAAGTACTCAGATCTTGTACTTCAGTAAAGTAGAAGTACTCAGATCTTGTACTTGAGTAAAAGTAGAAGTACTCAGATCTCGTACTTGAGTAAAAGTAGAAGTACTCAGATCTTGTATGAGTAAAAGTAGAAGTACTCAGATCTTGTACTTGAGTCAAAGTAGAAGTACTCAGATCTTGTACTTGAGTAAAAAGTAGAAGTACTCAGATCTTGTACTTGAGTAAAAGTAGAAGTACTCAGATCTGGTTCTTGAGTCAAAAGTAGAAGTACTCAGATCTTGTACTTGAGTAAAAGTAGAAGTACTCAGATCTCGTACTTGAGTAAAAGTAGAAGTACTCAGATCTTGTACTTAGTAAAAGTAGAAGTACTCAGATCTTGTACTTGAGTAAAAGTAGAAGTACTCAGATCTTGTACTTGAGTAAAAGTAGAAGTACTCAGATCTTGTACTTGAGTAAAGTAGAAGTACTCAGAGTGTAGGAATACTCTGTTACAGTAAAAGTATTCAAAATGTCCCTCAAGTGAAAGTAGAAAGTATTCTCATCTAAATATAGTAAAGACAGTGAAAGTATTCGTTGTGCAGATTGGTCCATTTCAGAATAATATATATGATGTGTTTTATAAAGATTGATCATGAAAGTGTTCTCAGAGCTGGTGGAGGAGCAGCTAGTCTGAAGTACTTTGTAGACTGCAGGGTAGCTGGTGGAGGTGCAGCTAGTCTGAAGTACTTTGTAGACTGCAGGGTAGCTGGTGGAGGAGCAGCTAGTCTGAAGTACTTTGTAGACTGCAGGGTAGCTGGTGGAGGTGCAGCTAGTCTGAAGTACTTTGTAGACTGCAGGGTAGCTGGTGGAGGAGCAGCTAGTCTGAAGTACTTTGTAGACTGCAGGGTAGCTGGTGGAGGAGCAGCTAGTCTGAAGTACTTTGTAGACTGCAGGGTAGCTGGTGAGGTGCAGCTAGTCTGAAGTACTTTGTAGACTGCAGGGTAGCTGGTGGAGGAGCAGCTAGTCTGAAGTACTTTGTAGACTGCAGGGTAGCTGGTGGAGGAGCAGCTAGTCTGAAGTACTTTGTAGACTGCAGGGTAGCTGGTGGAGGTGCAGCTAGTCTGAAGTACTTTGTAGACTGCAGGGTAGCTGGTGGAGGTGCAGCTAGTCTGAAGTACTTTGTAGACTGCAGGGTAGCTGGTGAAGGTGCAGCTAGTCTGAAGTACTTTGTAGACTGCAGGGTAGCTGGTGGAGGTGCAGCTAGTCTGAAGTACTTTGTAGACTGCAGGGTAGCTGGTGGAGGTGCAGCTAGTCTGAAGTACTTTGTAGACTGCAGGGTAGCTGGTGGAGGTGCAGCTAGTCTGAAGTACTTTGTAGACTGCAGGGTAGCTGGTGGAGGTGCAGCTAGTCTGAAGTACTTTGTAGACTGCAGGGTAGCTGGTGGAGGTGCAGCTAGTCTGAAGTACTTTGTAGACTGCAGGGTAGCTGGTGGAGGTGCAGCTAGTCTGAAGTACTTTGTAGACTGCAGGGTAGCTGGTGGAGGTGCAGCTAGTCTGAAGTACTTTGTAGACTGCAGGGTAGCTGGTGGAGGTGCAGCTAGTCTGAAGTACTTTGTAGACTGCAGGGTAGCTGGTGGAGGTGCAGCTAGTCTGAAGTACTTTGTAGACTGCAGGGTAGCTGGTGGAGGAGCAGCTAGTCTGAAGTACTTTGTAGACTGCAGGGTAGCTGGTGGAGGAGCAGCTAGTCTGAAGTACTTTGTAGACTGCAGGGTAGCTGGTGGAGGTGCAGCTAGTCTGAAGTACTTTGTAGACTGCAGGGTAGCTGGTGGAGGAGCAGCTAGTCTGAAGTACTTTGTAGACTGCAGGGTAGCTGGTGGAGGAGCAGCTAGTCTGAAGTACTTTGTAGACTGCAGGGTAGCTGGTGGAGGTGCAGCTAGTCTGAAGTACTTTGTAGACTGCAGGGTAGCTGGTGGAGGTGCAGCTAGTCTGAAGTACTTTGTAGACTGCAGGGTAGCTGGTGGAGGTGCAGCTAGTCTGAAGTACTTTGTAGACTGCAGGGTAGCTGGTGGAGGTGCAGCTAGTCTGAAGTACTTTGTAGACTGCAGGGTAGCTGGTGGAGGTGCAGCTAGTCTGAAGTACTTTGTAGACTGCAGGGTAGCTGGTGGAGGTGCAGCTAGTCTGAAGTACTTTGTAGACTGCAGGGTAGCTGGTGGAGGTGCAGCTAGTCTGAAGTACTTTGTAGACTGCAGGGTAGCTGGAGGATTTACTCCAGGTGGAACTAAAGTCTGATTTAACACTTGGTTATATTTCACATCATTCATCTGAGAAGTATGTAGTGGAGGAAAAGTACACCATGTACCTCTGAACTGTAGCGGAGTAGAAGTACACAGTCGCATAACATGGAAATACTCGTACAAGTACCTTTAAAGTCTCAAGTACTGACTACATCTTCTTGCTCCTCTGACAGAGAGCTGCCGCCCCCTGCAGGACACACTGAGACCTACAGGTACAAATACTGTATGTAAAATATATTTTACTGTATGTATATAGTATAAGTATATATTCTATATCTGCCTGTAATAAAGGGGCATGAAGGCTCCATCACTGCAGCTCCATCCCACAATAAAGGTTGAGGTCACAGGAAGAACACACGCTGGAAAAGAGAAAGTAACTCTGAACATCCTGTTGGGAGACGGAGAGTTAAACACATTATAAACAAGACATATTAGCATTCATATACGGGGCCATAACCTGAAGTTTGCACTTTTATTATTGTTATTTCAACTCTCCCTCAATGTGTTTTTATTTCTACATGATTATTAATCATTAAATAAATACTGTGGGATTTCTGTGAATGAACACTTTATTGAGACGTTTTGTTGCTATAGCGATACATGTATTTTCCTGCAGCGATTCCGAAACGGGCCTGATCGCCTTATTGCTATATTCATATTTGTATATATAATTATAATATGGACCTATGTGGTGCAGGGTCGTCAACATTGTCTTTTTTGTACCATAAAGTTGCCATTTTGTTCTCTCTGTGGACTCCTTTGGATGGGGGCCATTTTGAAGTTTTAGGCGACTCTGGATCGTTCGGATCGGACAGATTGCTAATCTATTGGAAAACAATGGTCCACAGTAGAGACGATAACGTTCATCTTGTGCTCTCTGTATGCAACGGTTCATCCATGGTTGGGTTCGGTCTGAAGGGGAGGGGCTTAGCTTGACCCTGGTGGTGGTGAATGGATAGTTGGGGTCGGTCTGAAGGGGAGGGGCTTAGCTTGACCCTGGTGGTGGTGAATGGATAGTTGGGGTCGGTCTGAAGGGGAGGGGCTTAGCTTGACCTGGTGGTGGTGAATGGATAGTTGGGGTCGGTCTGAAGGGGAGGGGCTTAGCTTGCCCTGGTGGTGGTGAATGGATAGTTGGGGTCGGTCTGAAGGGGAGGGGCTTAGCTTGACCCTGGTGGTGGTGAATGGATAGTTGGGGTTCGGTCTGAAGGGGAGGGGCTTAGCTTGAGCCTGGTGGTGGTGAATGGATAGTTGGGTTCGGTCTGAAGGGGAGGGGCTTAGCTTGACCCTGGTGGTGGTGAATGGATAGTTGGGGTTCGGTCTGAAGGGGAGGGGCTTAGCTTGACCCTGGTGGTGGTGAATGGATAGTTGGGTTCGGTCTGAATGGGGAGGGGCTTAGCTTGACCCTGGTGGTGGTGAATGGATAGTTGGGGTCGGTCTGAATGGGGAGGGGCTTAGCTTGACCCTGGTGGTGGTGAATGGATAGTTGGGGTTCGGTCTGAAGGGGAGGGGCTTAGCTTGACCCTGCTGGTGGTGAATGGATAGTTGGGTTCGGTCTGAAGGGGAGGGGCTTAGCTTGACCCTGGTGGTGGTGAATGGATGGTTGGGTTCGGTCTGAAGGGGAGGGGCTTAGCTTGAGCCTGGTGGTGGTGAATGGATGGTTGGGGTCGGTCTGAAGGGGAGGGGCTTAGCTTGACCCTGGTGGTGGTGAATGGATAGTTGGGTTCGGTCTGAAGGGGAGGGCTTAGCTTGACCCTGGTGGTGGTGAATGGATAGTTGGGTTCGGTCTGAAGGGGAGGGGCTTAGCTTGACCCTGGTGGTGGTGAATGGATAGTTGGGGTTCGGTCTGAAGGGGAGGGGCTTAGCTTGACCCTGGTGGTGGTGAATGGATAGTTGGGGTTCGGTCTGAAGGGGAGGGGCTTAGCTTGACGCTGGTGGTGGTGAATGGATAGTTGGGTTCGGTCTGAAGGGGAGGGGCTTAGCTTGACCCTGGTGGTGGTGAATGGATGGTTGGGTTCGGTCTGAAGGGGAGGGGCTTAGCTTGACCCTGGTGGTGGTGAATGGATGGTTGGGTTCGGTCTGAAGGGGAGGGGCTTAGCTTGACCCTGGTGGTGGTGAATGGATGGTTGGGTTCGGTCTGAAGGGGAGTGGGCTTAGCTTGACACTGGATTCAGAGGGACAGGAGGTGCAGAGGGTTGAGGAGGGTTGCGCCGATTCACCTGAAATGACAGCTGTCAGAGCGGAGAGCAGATTTAAAAGGTTTAGCAGAGCGCTATGATGGGCTTGTGGGGGGTCGGCTCTAGAACAAATCGAATGGGGGGGAAATTATTTACCACGGGGGGGGCACACACTGCCGTCAACAACCAACACACAAACACCAACGCAACTTCAATTTCAAAACATGCTCTAAAGTCTCTTGTTTTCACACACATTGCACGGTGTAGTGCTAGCACCTATGACACAGCTGATTATCGAGCCTTCATTGTACACTGTGTGTGTGCGTATTCCAGAGATGGAGTACTCGAGTCTGGACTCGACTCGAGTCGGACTTGAGTGCCGATTTTCGGGACTCGTGACTCGACTCGGACTCGCATACTGATTGACTTGGACTCGGACTCGGACTCGTGAATTCCCCCCCCCAGGATGACTCGGACTCGACTCGTACATTGACGCTCCGACTTGGACTCGGACTCGAGCACATTTTCTCTGGAGTCTGATGTCCTCTATCCTGTATGGCGAGTTCACGTACTGGGCCCCGCTGTTCCAGTCTAGAGATGTCTACACACACCCCGCATCGTGCGGTATGCTTTCACACATTCTGCTTCCACATGGGAAAAGAGCAAAATGCTCGTTATGTGGAAACAATATAGAAGAGAAGGCTCCGTCACACATTACTCTCAGGATCGAGTTCAGACATGGAGGCTGTCTTGAACACTATCATCAGAGTAACGTGATCTAATCAATAAATAAAGATTCAGCCGATAACGAAAGCACATACTTAGCATGCAGAATGACGTCATGTTGCATGCTAAGTAGCCATGTGCTTTCTGGGGATACATCTCTATCAGTAAACTGATTTAACCCGTAAAAGTTCCTTCAAAATAAGAGTCCCGATCTTATTACTATCAAAATAAAAGTGCAAAACGAAAACTTTACCATAGGAAAATATTGGCATACAAATATAATCACTTCTCTAAAAGGTAACTCATTTTAAATATAGTTTATTTATATATAATAATAATATTAATATTAGAAATAAGCTTTATATTTGTATAGCACCTATTTGTATCTGAATTGTAGCCAAACTCGCTTCACAGCAGTTCAATAGACAGGATAACAGCAATGTAGAGGAGCAGCTACATTTCAAAACATATATCCACGAAGATTAATACGTGAAGACTTGTGACTCTGACTTGACTTGGACTTGGACACTCCTTGGGTGACTCGGACTTGGACTCGGACTCGTCTACGACTCTCCCTTGGTGACTCGGACTTGGACTCGGACTCGTCTACGACTCTCCCTTGGTGACTCGGACTTGGACTCGGACTCGTCTACAACTCTCCCTTGGTGACTCGGACTTGGACTCGGACTCGAAGAGTGGTGACTCGAGGGTGACTTGGACTCGTGAATTAGTGACTTGACTACAACACTGGCGTATTTCACTGTAGCGGCCCGGCCCTCCTCGGCCCCTGTGGTGCTTCCTTCCGGACGCGAGGATTGTGTCCATGGTTGGATTCTGGGGGGGCTTGTGTAGTGGTTGACATAATTCACTCATGGAACAACAGGTTGTGGGTATTGTTCCGCACGGACATGTGTGTTGACTGTACGTACGGTGCGCCCTCCTTTCTTCTTCCATTTGTCTTCCCGGGCTTCGACCCGACAACATGTGCGTTTCTGCTGATCATTAAAGCTCACTTTGTACCTTCGATGCACCGCCTCCGACTCCCGTCTCTCGGCACTACAATTATGAATTTCTGACTTATTTCACACAAAAACCTTTTAGTGGAAACTTTATCACTTATAATATGATAAAAAAACAAAAAAATGGCAAAGTGGCAAGGCTTGCCCGCCCTGCGTTGCACAGTTACTCATTTAGGGGGTATGGCCCACAAATGACCCCCCATGACGCCGACCCTGGGCTTGTGAAAATAGAGCGAAGTGATTGGTTAAGCTGGGGAGTGCCGCCCCCGATCACTTATTGAGGGGAGAGAGAGCAGTAACATAGCTGAGTAAATGAATGAGTAAAGAAGGTCTTCCTGGTTGAACTTGCGCTGAGCTTCATGAGTCAAACTCAGCCCACAGAGACACAGTGAGGACAGATATGACCACTTTTCGGTTAAAACTGACATTTGTTATTCGGAAAGTGGATTCAGAATCTTCAATAACTCCCAAATCCACTCCAAAATTGTCCAAATCGGCCAAGACATATGTAACTTTTATCCACATATAAATGCCATAAATGCTAATGAACTCAACTCATGCTAACTGTGCTAATGTCCCAACATCTGCAGGTTAGCATCCAGCAGGTCCTATGTTCTGGAGACCCTACTGTACATGTCTAACTTTGGGGTCTCAACATGTCACTAAGCTGGACACTAGACTTCACCGTGGCTCACACCTCAGACACAAACACTGGACTCTGATGTGATACTTCTACCTAAGATTTAAATCAAAGGTGTCAGCGTCTCGGATCACGAAGACAGATCTGTCCTATAAGTATATAAATGTCCACGATGAAAGCTGTCGGATGGATGCAGTGCAGTACAAGTACACAGTGGCATGAAGAAAAACATACTCAAGTGTGTACTTTAGTTCAGTGTGCGACTGTGAAAACATCGCCCTTCCTGTCAGCAGGGGGCAGTGTTGAGCTGAGGAACAAAAACTCTTCTTTATTACCCATCCTCTGCTCTGTGGGTCTGTAGGACTGTGTGTGTGTGTGTGTGTGTGTGTGTGTGTGTGTGTGGGTGTGTGTGTGTGTGTGTGTGTGTGTGTGTGTGTGTGTGTGTGCAGATGCATGTATAGTTTTGTGTGTTATGTCTGAAAGAGCTCCAATCAGGAACATCTCTTCTAATGATCCCCGTCAGGCTGGTTTTCATCGTGTGTGTGTGCGCTTTCAATATGTCATTTTAAAAGGTACTCAGCGAAGGAAGGAAGGAAGGAAGGAAGGATTGCAAAAGTGAAAAAACGTAAAACTCAGTGAGACAGTTTGTACACACACACACACACACACACACACACACGCGCGCGCACACACACACACACACACACACACACACACACACACACACACACACACACATTTGAATACTTTATTTGGTTCCACAAATTATATTACATAAGACAGGGAATCAAATATATCAGGGCTAAGCAGCACAGAACACTTAGGGGAACACATAGCACCTCCTTCTCCTTAGGGGAACACATAGCACCTCCTTCTCCACACGGCTAAGCTGCAGCCTTAAGGGAACACATAGCACCTCCTTCTCCACACGGCTAAGCAGCAGCCTTAAGGGAACACATAGCACCTCCTTCTCCACACGGCTAAGCTGCAGCCTTAAGGGAACACATAGCACCTCCTTCTCCACACGGCTAAGCAGTAGCCTTAAGGGAACACATAGCACCTCCTTCTCCACACGGCTAAGCTGCAGCCTTAAGGGAACACATAGCACCTCCTCCTCCACACGGCTAAGCAGCAGCCTTAAGGGAACACATAGCACCTCCTCCTCCACACGGCTAAGCAGCAGCCTTAAGGGAACACATAGCACCTCCTTCTCCACACGGCTAAGCTGCAGCCTTAAGGGAACACATAGCACCTCCTTCTCCACACGGCTAAGCTGCAGCCTTAAGGGAACACAAAGCACCTCCTTCTCCACACGGCTAAGCAGCAGCCTTAAGGGAACACATAGCACCTCCTTCTCCACACGGCTAAGCAGCAGCCTTAAGGGAACACATAGCACCTCCTTCTCCACACGGCTAAGCAGCAGCCTTAAGGGAACACATAGCACCTCCTTCTCCACACGGCTAAGCAGCAGCCTTAAGGGAACACATAGCACCTTCTTCTCCACACGGCTAAGCTGCAGCCTTAAGGGAACACATAGCACCTCCTTCTCCACACGGCTAAGCTGCAGCCTTAAGGGAACACATAGCACCTCCTTCTCCACACGGCTAAGCAGCAGCCTTAAGGGAACACATAGCACCTCCTTCTCCACACGGCTAAGCAGCAGCCTTAAGGGAACACATAGCACCTCCTCCTCCACACGGCTAAGCAGCAGCCTTAAGGGAACACATAGCACCTCCTCCTCCACACGGCTAAGCAGCAGCCTTAAGGGAACACATAGCACCTCCTCCTCCACACGGCTAAGCAGCAGCCTTAAGGGAACACATAGCACCTCCTTCTCCACACGGCTAAGCAGCAGCCTTAAGGGAACACATAGCATCTCCTTCTCCACACGGCTAAGCTGCAGCCTTAAGGGAACACATAGCACCTCCTTCTCCACACGGCTAAGCTGCAGCCTTAAGGGAACACATAGCACCTTCTTCTCCACACGGCTAAGCAGCAGCCTTAAGGGAACACATAGCACCTCCTCCTCCACACGGCTAAGCAGCAGCCTTAAGGGAACACATAGCACCTCCTTCTCCACACGGCTAAGCTGCAGCCTTAAGGGAACACATAGCACCTCCTTCTCCACACGGCTAAGCAGCAGCCTTAAGGGAACACATAGCACCTTCTTCTCCACACGGCTAAGCTGCAGCCTTAAGGGAACACATAGCACCTCCTTCTCCACACGGCTAAGCTGCAGCCTTAAGGGAACACATAGCACCTCCTTCTCCACACGGCTAAGCTGCAGCCTTAAGGGAACACATAGCACCTCCTTCTCCACACGGCTAAGCAGCAGCCTTAAGGGAACACATAGCACCTTCTTCTCCACACGGCTAAGCTGCAGCCTTAAGGGAACACATAGCACCTCCTTCTCCACACGGCTAAGCTGCAGCCTTAAGGGAACACATAGCACCTCCTTCTCCACACGGCTAAGCAGCAGCCTTTAGGGAACACACAGCACCTCCTCCTCCACACGGCTAAGCAGCAGCCTTAAGGGAACACATAGCACCTCCTCCTCCACACGGCTAAGCAGCAGCCTTAAGGGAACACATCCTCAGAGCAGTCATGGTGCATTTATATACATGGCCAAGACTTCCGAATATAAGTATGCTGTATCTACACTTGTACCCAGAGCTGGTTCTCACATCGAGCAGTGGTTGGTATTTGATATACTTGTCCTGAAGGTCTGGTCCATGTACAGGTCAAAGGGACAGCCTACTTCTAAGACCAGCGCCTCCCTGTGGTGTCAACAGAAACTACAGCAGGTGTATTTGGATGTTAGCAAAGACATCATGGGTAAAGCCAAACCATGCTGGTAGCACTCTAGCGGGCTTGTACATTGCTGCACTGGATGGTAAGATGTTTCGTACCGCATCAGACACGATGTCCACACTACGGTCATGACGGCGATGTCCAGGCGTCTGTATGCATTACATCCATTTGTTATGTGTGCAGTGGATTCTAGGTGTTGTTGTGAATCCTGATGGTTTAAACAGAATGGAGTGTGAATGCGAGGGTACCAGGTGGACATACTCAAGTGTGTACTTTAGTTCAGTGTGCGACTGTGAAAACATCGCCCTTCCTGTCAGCAGGGGGCAGTGTTGAGCTGAGGAACAAAAACTCTTCTTTATTACCCATCCTCTGCTCTGTGGGTCTGTAGGACTGTGTGTGTGTGTGTGTGTGTGTGTGTGTGTGTGTGTGTGTGTGCAGATGCATGTATAGTTTTGTGTGTTATGTCTGAAAGAGCTCCAATCAGGAACATCTCTTCTAATGATCCCCGTCAGGCTGGTTTTCATCGTGTGTGTGTGCGCTTTCAATATGTCATTTAAAAAGGTACTCAGCGAAGGAAGGAAGGAAGGAAGGATTGCAAAAGTGAAAAAACGTAAAACTCAGTGAGACACGCACACACACACACACACACACACACACACACACACACACACACACACACACACACACACACACACACACACTGCAGATGTGACCTTGTGTGGCTCTGCAGCAAATCAGAACTCAAAGACATGACCAATCAATATGTGTGTGTGTGTGTGTGTGCGTGTGTGTGTGTGTTGGTTTAAGAAATACATATGATTCTTTACTCAAGCTAAATTGCCTTTACAACAATCGAAAAAATACAGTTTTTTCCAAAGTGTTATCAGATCACATGAGGATGTTGAAATCTTCATATATTGGATGGATTCCATGGATGGAAGAATTAGTTCAGCCATATTTTAAGCAGGATCAGTAGTTGAGTAAATGTTCTGAATGTGAAGCAGTTTCAATTCCAGTTTGATGAGGTGATTTTGTGAAGGTGACAGGAATAAAAGTATAAAAGTGTTCGTGAACGGAGACTTTATCTCTACATCCTCCTCTCCTGCTGATGTTATAAAATCCAAATCTCATTGCTTTTGTGTGGAGGGAAGCCATGCGCAGATTACTTCCGGGTTTTAGGACGCGTCACTGCAGCTCTCTCGTCTCCTCTTCACACACCACACTTTTCGCGGCACACGTACTCACAGCCAATCAGCTCTGAGTGATGTGAGATGACGTATGGTGGGGATGGCAGCTCTATGCCCCTAGGGTCATTATTTTTTGCCACTCACATTAAATAGAAAAATACTCTGAGCATGCGCAGTGTAGTTTTTACAGTCACCGTTCACTCAGACAGAGAGAGGGAGGGGCAGGATGGGGTCTGTCCCACATGGCTCTAAACAGCTCAACAGGCACACACTGTAGACACTGAATAGAAGAGCACAGACTGAAACAACAATGAGACGAATCAGATGATTAAACATGATCTTAAAATATATTTTTATGTATATTTTAATTTATTTTTTGCATTTTGTTGTAATCATTATTTTAATACTTTCTGCTGACACTAGGTGGGGCTGTGCCCCTAATGACCAGTCGCCACTGAGTGTCTCTACTTTAAAGAGTCCCTTCTCTTTTGGAAACAGTTCTAAATTGGTTTGAATCCTACCTAAAGGACAGAAACAACTTTGTTTCTATCGGTAAATACACATCTGAGTTGACAAATATGACATGTGGGGTTCCTCAAGGCTCCATCTTGGGGCCTCTTCTCTTTAACATCTACATGCTACCACTGGCTCAGATAATGAAGAACAACAAAATAAGTTACCATAGCTATGCAGATGACACACAAATGTACGTAACCATTTCACCTGGAGACTATGCTCCAATTCAAACACTGAGTGAGTGCATTGAACAAATCAATGACTGGATGTGTCAGAACTTTCTCCAATTAAACAAAGATAAAACTGAGGTCATGGTTTTTGGAGCCAAGGCAGAACGTATAGAAGTTAGCGCTGAGCTTCAGTCTGCAATGTTCAAACCAACAGATAGAGACAGAGATCTAGGTGTAGTCATGGACTCTGACCTGAGTTTCAACAGTCACATTAAAACAGTTGCTAAATCAGCCTGCTATCACCTAAAGAATATATCTAGGATTAAAGACTAATGTCACAGCAGGATCTGGAGACACGTGTCCATGCTTTTATCTTCAGTAGACTGGACTACTGCAAAGGTGTCTTCACAGGTCTCACTAACACATCTATTAGGAAGCTGCAGCTGATCCAGAACACCGCTGCTCGAGTCCTCACTGACACTAAGAAAGTGGATCACATCACTCCTGCTCTGAAGTCTTCACACTGGCTTCCTGTGTGTCAGAGAATACATTTCTAAATACTGCTGCTGGTTTATAAAGCACTGAATGGTTTAGGCCCAGAATACATTTCTGACCTCCTGCTAAACTATGAACCATCCAGATCTCTCAGGTCTTCAGGGACTGGTCAGCTTCCTGTCCCCAGAGACAGATCTCTCAGGTCTTCAGGGACTGGTCAGCTTCCTGTCCCCAGAGACAGATCTCTCAGGTCTTCAGGGACTGGTCAGCTTCCTGTCCCCAGAGACAGATCTCTCAGGTCTTCAGGGACTGGTCAGCTTCCTGTCCCCAGAGACAGATCTCTCAGGTCTTCAGGGACTGGTCAGCTTCCTGTCCCCAGAGACAGATCTCTCAGGTCTTCAGGGACTGGTCAGCTTCCTGTCCCCAGAGTCAGATCTCTCAGGTCTTCAGGGACTGGTCAGCTTCCTGTCCCCAGAGACAGATCTCTCAGGTCTTCAGGGACTGGTCAGCTTCCTGTCCCCAGAGACAGATCTCTCAGGTCTTCAGGGACTGGTCAGCTTCCTGTCCCCAGAGACAGATCTCTCAGGTCTTCAGGGACTGGTCAGCTTCCTGTCCCCAGAGACAGATCTCTCAGGTCTTCAGGGACTGGTCAGCTTCCTGTCCCCAGAGACAGATCTCTCCGGTCTTCAGGGACTGGTCAGCTTCCTGTCCCCAGAGACAGATCTCTCCGGTCTTCAGGGACTGGTCAGCTTCCTGTCCCCAGAGACAGATCTCTCAGGTCTTCAGGGACTGGTCAGCTTCCTGTCCCCAGAGTCAGATCTCTCAGGTCTTCAGGGACTGGTCAGCTTTCTGTCCCCAGAGACAGAACTGAACATGGAGAAGCAGCGTTCAGCTATTATGCTCCAAACATCTGGAGCTAACTCCCAGAAACCTGCAGGTCCGCTGCGACTCTGACTACTTTCAGATCCAGCAAGAAGACTTTTCTTTTAGTCGCTGCTTTTAATTGAACGATTCATATCTCAGACTCTCTGTGACTTTGATCCATGTACTTTTTCCTTTCATGTTTATTTTATTATCTTTTCTTTTTAATGACTGATTTTAAATGCCTTTGTCTGAATGTCTTTCATGATTGTAAAGCACTTGTGTTGAAAGGTGCTTTATAAATAAACTTGCCTTCTCTCTCTCTAAAGGAGATACATACCCTCTCTGCCCCGCGGACAATAACTGTATATCTTTTCGCGCTGTAAATACCTTGCTAAGATAAATCAATACAGAGGACCTGGTACCTATCTCTGTGTGTGTGTGTGTGTGTGTGTGTGGTTGTATCGACCAGAGCATTCATCTCCAGCATGAAACAGATTTGCTCTCCTCCCTGCAGCTCCCTCCTTTCTTCTTATAATTCATCACTTTTGATTTGATCCAAACAGAAACATGGTGTGTCTTTTTACTAAAGTGCTTGACCCTTCCCTTCTCGATGAGAGGTTTGGGGTTACAATAGTCAGAAATAGTGACCAATGAGTCTTCATCATGAGTCTGAGTCTTCATCATGTCAATATAATTATTTCATATTGCTTTGTGCAACCCCGAGTCCCAAAAAACCCAAAGAAACAAAGGCGAGGTTCATCAGGCTCCTAATCATGAATCAAACCCTTCCAATCCCATTAAAGTTATATTGGAGAACTTTAAATACATTTGACAATAATCAATGTTGAGTTAACTTGTGAGGTTTAACTTGTGGGACTTTTTAGCTTCTAAGAAGAAATCAAATGTAGAAGCGTTACATTGCAGCAACAATGAAAGGTAATATTGTGTATAAGCACAGTGTTTGAGTAACAAGGTAAATCCTGTTAGTGCTCATGTAGCTGCAGGTGGGATTAATTATAGAGACAGCTGCGGGCACTCAGATTATTTGAAACTCCTGTTTCTTTTCTCTGCTTGTCTGTTTCTCTGCAGCTTCTGACAGGTACATCAGGCTTAGCGGGTTACGACCGGCGAGACGTATTAATCTCAGCGAGCGACAACGTTCATCTGAAATGTATGGATTTCAGAGCTACAGCTTTTCAGAGGCTGTGATACAATCATTTATATCCTGATATCCTCTTTTCTTCCAGAAGGGAAACCTGTTCTGAGAAATGGATCAGTCACCAGAAGAAAGGAAACGGCAGCTACATTTAAGGAGAGGATAGCCACCGCTAAGCTAACGTTAGCTATAAAAGAATTACAGCACGGTCACATGAATACACGTCACCACCGCTAAGCTAAAGGCAGCTAACGTTGGGCTATAAAGGAACTACAGCACGGTCACATGACTTCACGTCACCACCGCTAAGCTAAAGGCAGCTAACGTTGGGCTATAAAGGAACTACAGCACGGTCACATGACTTCACGTCACCACCGCTAAGCTAAAGGCAGCTAACGTTGGGCTATAAAGGAACTACAGCACGGTCACATGACTTCACCTCACCACCGCTAAGCTAAAGGCAGCTAACGTTGGGCTATAAAGGAACTACAGCACGGTCACATTACTTCACGTCACCACCGCGAAGCTAAAGGTGGCTAATGTTGGGCTATAAAGGAACTACAGCACGGTCACATGACTTCACGTCACCACCGCTAAGCTAAAGGTGGCTAATGTTGGGCTATAAAGGAACTACAGCACGGTCACATGACTTCACGTCACCACCGCTAAGCTAAAAGCGGCTAATGTTGGGCTATAAAGGAACTACAGCACGGTCACATGACTTCACGTCACCACCGCTAAGCTAAAGGTGGCTAACGTTGGGCTATAAAGGAACTACAGCACGGTCACATGACTTCACGTCACCACCGCTAAGCTAAAGGTGGCTAATGTTGGGCTATGATGGAACTACAGCACGGTCACATGACTTCACGTCACCACCGCTAAGCTAAAGGTGGCTAATGTTGGGCTATAAAGGAACTACAGCACGGTCACATGACTTCACGTCGCCACCGCTAAGCTAAAGGAGGCTAATGTTGGGCTATAAAGGAACTACAGCACGGTCACATGACTTCACGTCACCACCGCTAAGCTAAAGGAGGCTAATGTTGGGCTATAAAGGAACTACAGCAAGGTCACATGACTTCACGTCACCACCGCTAAGCTAAAGGAGGCTAATGTTGGGCTATAAAGGAACTACAGCACGGTCACATGACTTCACGTCACCACCGCTAAGCTAAAGGAGGCTAATGTTGGGCTATAAAGGAACTACAGCACGGTCACATGACTTCACGTCACCAGCGCTAAGCTAAAGGCGGCTAATGTTGGGCTATAAAGGAACTACAGCACGGTCACATGACTTCACGTCAACACCGCTAAGCTAAAGGAGGCTAATGTTGGGCTATAAAGGAACTACAGCACAGTCACATGACTTCACGTCACCACCGCTAAGCTAAAGGAGGCTAATTTAGACACATGTTAGCAACCAGCGTTTTTGATCCACCAGTGGGGTATTTTCTGATTTATTTTATGTGATAGAACAAACGTTAAAATCACTTCAGCTTGTAAGAGGAGGTTATTTCAGCTTTTTGAATGTTATCCGTTCTGTGTGTGTGTGTGTTTGTGTGTGTGTTCTTTATTTGAGCTGCTGTCATGTGAGCAGGTTCAAATAGGTTTGTTGTGTGATGGATCAAATCTTTTGAGATTGAACAAATGGACACACACACACACACACACGCACACACATACACACACACGCACACACATACACACGCGCACACACACACGCACGCACACACATACACACACACACACGCGCGCACACACACACACACACACACACACACACACACACACACACACAGGAGGGTTTGTTATCAGTTTAACAGAACCAGTGAGAATAACGTTGTTTGTATCCTACAGGGTGGGTAATGCTAACACGCTAACGACAGAGATTCTATGATTGTATGAGGACGTTTGGTCCTCCTCTAACATCTATTTGTACTCCGTGGTTCTGGATATAATCTAATGTATTTGCTTATTTACGAACCATTTTAAACAGTATTGTCGTTGGTGCCGTCGTGTTTTGCTCACCAACTAATATGAATTATTAATCATTTGCTCCCGTTACATACTGGCTCTAATGTGATTGTGAGAGCCAGTATTTTGTTTTTATAAAAAATGGCCACCTAATCGTGACATCTGTCGTCAACACAGAATTAAAGACTACAATTCCCGTGCCGTCGAAGCACCGTTTAGATACCGTTTAGATACCGTTTAGATACCGTTTGGATACCGTTTAGATACCGTTTAGATACCGTTTAGATACCGTTTAGATACCGTTTAGATACCGTTTGGATACCGCTTAGATACCGTTTAGATACCGTTTAGATACCGCTTAGATACCGTTTAGATACCGTTTAGATACCGTTTGGATACCGCTTAGATACCGTTTAGATACCGCTGAGATACCGTTTAGATACCGCTGAGATACCGTTTAGATACCGCTTAGATACCGTTTAGATACCGTTTAGATACCGCTTAGATACCGCTTAGATACCGTTTAGATACCGCTGAGATACCGTTTAGATACCGCTTAGATACCGTTTAGATACCGTTTAGATACCTCTTAGATACCGTTTAGATACCGTTTAGATACCGCTTAGATACCGTTTAGATACCGCTTAGATACCACTTAGATACCGTTTAGATACCGCTTAGATACCGTTTAGATACCGCTTAGATACCACTTAGATACCGTTTAGATACCGTTTAGATACCGCTTAGATACCGCTTAGATACCGTTTAGATACCGCTTAGATACCGTTTAGATACCTCTTAGATACCGTTTAGATACCGCTTAGATACCGCTTAGATACCGTTTAGATACCGCTTAGATACCGCTTAGATACCGCTTAGATACCGTTTAGATACCGTTTAGATACCGCTTAGATACCGTTTAGATACCGCTTAGATACCGTTTAGATACCGTTTAGATACCGTTTAGATACCGTTTGGATACCGTTTAGATACCGCTTAGATACCGCTTAGATACCGTTTAGATACCGCTTAGATACCGTTTAGATACCGTTTAGATACCGCTTAGATACCGTTTAGATACCGCTTAGATACCGTTTAGATACCGTTTAGATACCGTTTAGATACCGTTTAGATACCGCTTAGATACCCCTTAGATACCGTTTAGATACCGCTTAGATACTGCTTAGATACCGTTTAGATACCGTTTAGATACCGTTTAGATACCGCTTAGATACCGTTTAGATACCGCTTAGATACCGTTTAGATACCGCTTAGATACCGCTTAGATACCGTTTAGATACCGCTTAGATACCGTTTAGATACCGTTTAGATACCGCTTAGATACCGCTTAGATACCGTTTAGATACCGCTTAGATACCGTTTAGATACCGTTTAGATACCGTTTAGATACCGCTTAGATACCGTTTAGATACCGTTTAGATACCGCTTAGATACCGCTTAGATACCGCTTAGATACCGTTTAGATACGGCTTAGATACCGTTTAGATACTGTTTGAGTTGCGATTCAAATTATACAAGCCGATAGAAAGAAAGAAAGACTATCTAAGTGTTGCCTCTTTGTTGTGACGGTAAAGGCCGGTTTTCTTTGTTACCCGTGTGAAAAGTTTGTTATTTTATTTTGAGCATTGCACAATATCATCCATCGCAGGCAGAGCAACTCATCAACTATCAGTAAAACAAATATAAAGGAAGGAAAACACGTAAGAAATGTGTGTTTCAGGAGTCTGGATAGACAGTCTCTCTCCTTTATTATCAACGTACTCTGTTCTGTGTGTGGAAGTAAATCAATACAGAACAATATAGTTCTGAGACCTCAATATATTACAGACCTCAGATATATCCAGAGCCTGTCTCTGATTGGCTGAAACACCAAACAGATTATTGCAGCATTACCCATAATCCCCTCTGTTTCAGCCCTGTTTCCAAAGTGCTGATTCTCTGTCTGTGACTTCAGATGAAGACAAGGAGCCCCTCTCCACGCCCCTCTGAGAGACATCTGCTTACAAAGAACTCAATGGAGCTCTAGAGGAGATGCAGGTGATAGGGGGGGGGTACCTTGGTGCTGATTGGCTAATAGGTGACCTTTCTTTTTTAAAAAACGTCTTTCTTTCATTCTTTGAGGTTTCATCTCCACAGACTGCACTTTTTTTTTCTCGTTGGCATGCGATGAAGCAAAGTATAAAATGAGAAGTTTTATTAAAAAATATTCGTTTCCATCGTTTCTGCTTTGCCTCATTTTCCACAGTAAATGTTGACATTAACTGTAACTACTTTCTTAAATGTCTCGGCCTCATTTTGGACGTATTCAGTTCATATGTCACAGAGAAACCTTCCTCTCTGGCACTCGTTACAGTCTCTCCAAACCACCAGTCAGCAGAAAGCATCCCTGAGTCTGTCTTGTGTCCGTATTTCTCTGACAGGTTGTTTAAAGTGTGCAGCTTGGGGACCACACACAGACACAGAAGGGCCAATTCATGTCAATCATTCCCTTCATTACATACGTTTTAAAGTAAATTCACGGAGACTTAAGTCCGCATTTTGATCATTTTCTGAGTAATAATAAGTCAAAAGGTCTATCTCACATTTAGACTGTATTTCCTGTGTAAGCAGAGCAGTATTATTATTTCTGCTGCTGGCTAATTCCAAACCTAATGAAGGCATCGTAAGACATGAATTCAAAAGTGAATTTCACGCTTGAGAGACTCGGGCTGCTCTGAATTGAACAGACCTGAGGACAGATGCAAAACTCCAGAAGTATGGAGAATGATTATTTCCGTGAGGTTAATGAAGCTGCAGTTTAATACGTCTTCATCAACAAGTCTCCATGCTCTCTACCGACAAGAGAAAGAACCGAAACATTTCAATATTTCGAAAGAAGTTTCACATCAACATCAATGCTGGATTTTAATGCAATTATTTATAGTTAAGGACGTGACTCAAACACTTGGACTCAAATGCAAAACTTGTTCGAAAAGTCTTTACTTATAGGATGAAAACAAAGTACGTCGTTCATAAAGATGCAAAACGTAGAAAAGCAAAATTGCAGAGGTGGGAGTAAGTCCTACGTGTGCAAGTCATGAGCAAGTCTCAAGTCTTGACCTACAAGTCTCAAGCAAGTCCCAAGTCCCTGTGGGGAGAGTCAAGCAAGTCAAGTCAAGCCATTGCTCAGGTCAAGCAAGTCAAGTCATACGAAACTCTGATGAAAAGCCCAGTTTCCGCATTTAAATCAGTTAAAAGACAGTGGTTATGAAAATGGATTCAACCCACACTATGATCTTCATTACACACACAGTTAATCATTGAAATCTAATTTAGACCGATGACAATCATATTAGATTCATATTAACCCTAGAACTGCAGACGATAGAGCTAGGACTCAAAAAGTCTGTTCAAAAAGGCAGAATTCCAGGTAAGAAAATCATATATTTACAACTGGGTTTTCTTCGGAAGTGTTTTCTTGTACGATGTGAGGGTCTGAGGACAGAGGGTCTGAGGACAGAGGGTCTGAGGACAGAGGGTCTAAGGACAGAGGGTCTAAGGACAGAGGGTCTAAGGACAGAGGGTCTGAGGACAGAGGGTCTAAGAACAGAGGGTCAGAGGACAGAGGGTCTGAGGACAGAGGGTCTGAGGACAGAGGGTCTAAGGACAGAGGGTCAGAGGACAGAGGGTCTGAGGACAGAGGGTCTGAGGACAGAGGGTCTGAGGACAGAGGGTCTGAGGACAAAGGGTCTAAGGACAGAGGGTCTAAGGACAGAGGGTCTGAGGACAGAGGGTCTGAGGACAGAGGGTCTGAGGACAGAGGGTCTGAGGACAGAGGGTCTGAGGACAGAGGGTGTCGTATTGTCATACTGATATTCTGTACACACTGTGAAGTCCACTGAGACGAATGTAACATTTGTGATATTGGGCTCTAAATAAACATTGACTGATTGATATATTTGCCATTACACATGTTTAATTTAAATGTCTGTTAACACGAGAACCGCCAACAGCGTCAGCGCCTACAGAGGTACCTTTTTCAAATCATTTACTTTGGTCCTCTTCATCATTTCCTTATAAACTAAGTAGGACGATTTAAAACTCACTTAATTTGGTTCATTTAGAAATGGATTCAGTTTATCATCAGAACAGATCAAAAAGATTCATGTTACAATAAATCAAGGAAAGATGCACTTCTACAAACAAAACAACATCATTAGTCCAGTTTGTGTTCGGGCGGCAGACACCCTGTCCGTTTCTCAGAGTGCGCTGAAGACCTTCCTTTTTGATAAAGCTTATAGTTAGGGCTGATTAGATTCAGCCCCTAGTTTTGCTGATATGGGCTTAGTTTGTCGGGGGACATCTTACTTCTTCCTTCTCTCTGTCTGTACCCGTGTCCTCTCATGGGGACATCTCACTTCTTCCTTCTCTCTGTCTGTCCCTGTGTCCTCTCATGGGGACATCTCACTTCTTCCTTCTCTCTGTCTGTCCCTGTGTCCTCTCATGGGGACATCTCACTTCTTCCTTCTCTCTGTCTGTACCTGTGTCCTCTCATGTTCCGATTAACCCAGCTTCCCCACACGTCTTTCTTTTTGGTGTCTCTATACGCCGGGATCCGGAGTCATGGATGATCCTGCGGTCCTGTGTCCTGGATCTTGAGTCGTGGCTGTGGTCCTGGATCATCGGTCCTGGATGGATATCCTCGTGGATTCATCTTCCTATTATACACACATGCATTTCCAACATCTGGACTACCTCTGTTGCAAATGTATTATCTTTTCAATTTACACACGGCATCTATTGCAGTCTGTCCGTCCTGGAGAGGATCCTCCTCTGCTGCTCTCCTGAGGTTTCTCCATGTTCCCTTAAACTGGGTTTTCTTTGGAAGTTTTTCCTTGTACGATGTGAGGGTCTGAGGACAGAGGGTCTGCGGACAGAGGGTCTGCGGACAGAGGGTCTGAGGACAGAGGATCTGAGGACAGAGGGTCTAAGGACAGAGGGTCTGAGGACAGAGGGTCTGAGGACAGAGGGTCTGAGGACAGAGGGTCTGAGGACAGAGGGTCTGAGGACAGAGGGTCTAAGGACAGAGGGTGTCGTATTGTCATTCTGATATTCTGTACACACTGTGAAGTCCACTGAGACGAATGTAACATTTGTGATATTGGGCTCTAAATAAACATTGACTGATTGATATATTTGCCATTACACATGTTTAATTTAAATGTCTGTTAACACGAGAACCGCCAACAGCGTCAGCGCCTACAGAGGTACCTTTTTCAAATCATTTACTTTGGTCCTCTTCATCATTTCCTTATAAACTAAGTAGGACGATTTAAAACTCACTTAATTTGGTTCATTAAGAAATGGCTTCAGTTTATCATCAGAACAGATCAAAAAGATTCATGTTACAATAAATCAAGGAAAGATGCACTTCTACAAACAAAACAACATCATTATTCCAGTTCGTGTTCGGGCGGCAGACACCCTGTCCGTTTCTCAGAGTGCGCTGAAGACCTTCCTTTGTGATAAAGCTTATAGTTAGGGCTGATTAGATTCAGCCCCTAGTTTTGCTGATATAGGCTTAGTTTGTCGGGGGACATCTCACTTCTTCCTTCTCTCTGTCTGTACCTGTGTCCTCTCATGGGGACATCTCACTTCTTCCTTCTCTCTGTCTGTACCTGTGTCCTCTCATGGGGACATCTTACTTCTTCCTTCTCTCTGTCTGTACCTGTGTCCTCTCATGGGGACATCTCACTTCTTCCTTCTCTCTGTCTGTCCCTGTGTCCTCTCATGGGGACATCTCACTTCTTCCTTCTCTCTGTCTGTACCTGTGTCCTCTCATGGGGACATCTCACTTCTTCCTTCTCTCTGTCTATCCCTGTGTCCTCTCATGGGGACATCTTGCTTTCCTTCTCTCTGTCTGTCCCTGTGTCCTCTCATGGGGACATCTCACTTCTTCCTTCTCTCTGTCTGTACCTGTGTCCTCTCATGGGGACATCTTGCTTTCCTTCTCTCTGTCTGTCCCTGTGTCCTCTCATGTTCCATTAACCCAGCTTCCCCACATGTCTTTCTTTCTGGTGTCTCTATACGCTGGGATCCGGAGTCATGGAGGATCCTGCGGTCCTGAGCGCTGGATCGTGAGTCGTGGCTGTGGTCCTGGATCATCGGTCCTGATGGATATCCTCGTGGATTCATCTTCCTGTTATACACACATGCATTTCCAAACATCTGGACTACCAATGTTGCAAATGTAATATCTTTCAATTTACACACGGCATCTATTGCAGTCTGTCCGTCCTGGAGAGGATCCTCCTCTGCTGCTCTCCTGAGGGTTCTCCATGTTCCCTTTGACTGTGGGTTTTCTTCGGAAGTTTTTCTTTGTACGATGTGAGGGTCTAAGGACAGAGGGTCTGAGGACAGAGGGTCTAAGGACAGAGGGTCTGAGGACAGAGGGTCTGAGGACAGAGGGTCTGAGGACAGAGGGTCTGAGGACAGAGGGTCTAAGGACAGAGGGTCTGAGGACAGAGGGTCTGAGGACAGAGGGTCTAAGGACAGAGGGTCTGAGGACAGAGGGTCTGAGTTTTTGTAGTGACGAATGAAGTTGGATGTTGTGGTGGTCGAGTCGGACTTGAGTCAAGTCATGTGACTCGAGTCCCCACCTCTGCAAAATTCTAAAACTTTAAAAGGCGTGGCGTTTGGATACTACTTAGGGTTAGGACCCCAAAGCAGAGACTGACACAAGATAAGTTTCAAGGTGTAAAGACAGCTACAGATGTAGCACCTAATTTCAGACTCCAGTTTACAGCTTCCTGCCTACGACCTGCCTAAGACCAGTATCGAGGAATGTTAAGCCCTCCCACTATTTTCCAAGAGGGCGTTGCCAGATTTTCAATTTCAGGTTTTAACCAGGAGATGGCGCTTCATTCACGAATACAGAAAGACACGTTTCATGGACTTGCAGTTGTGTTTTGAAGAGCATTTGAACACATCAATATTTTAGATCAACTAAAGCAGCGATACTCAACCCGCGGCTCGCGAGCTGCATGCGGCTCCTTTAAGACTAGTTGCGGCTCTTTTAAGTCCCACTTACATTGTCAGTAGAATTCATCAACATTTCATTATCACTCACAAGTCACACACCAGTCATCACACGCATCAGTCTATTAAGCCGCCTCCCCCCATCCCTCTGAACAACCAATCACAAATTATTTCAGGTTTTGCGCTCTAAATTATTTCAGGTTTCGCGCTCTAAATTATTTCAGGTTTCGCGCTCTGATTGCAGGTGCGCGAGACAATTGCTCCATCACACTGGGGAAACTAGCTTACAGCACTATGCAGAAATGGTGCAGGAATATAGGAAACGAAGATATGAAGAGGAATATCGAACATTTAAAGAGGACTGGGAACTCGAGTTTTTCTTCGTCTCCACCGGTTCAGGAAAATGCATCTGCCTGCTTTGTGACAACGTCATTTCACAATTTAAAAGGTCCAATTTGCAGCGCCATCACGACACAACACACCCGAAGTTCAGTACCGACTTTCCGAAAGGTGGAGAGTTGAGGGCGGAAAAGCTGGCGAGACTCAAACAGACCCGAACTGCTCAAAAAAACGTATTCCACACTAATACGAGTGAAAGAGCGACAGAGGCATCCTGTGGTGATCAGTCAACATGCCGTCTGCTATCTGTTGCCATGGGCAGTCAGCGATGTGTGTTTTGTGGTTGCAGTGAAAATAATAAATCACAGTTATTGCACTGGACATTATGCTTTTCATTCCTTTGTAACATATTGCTATTATCCATATTCTCAAATGCATAATGGTTTCAGGAGGAAAGGAGCGTTTTTGGATTGTGGCTCTTGCAAAAATATTTTTTCGTCAATGTGGCTCCTGATTAGGACAAGGTTGAGTACCACTGCACTAAAGTATATCTAATCTTGTAATTCAATAATATATAGTCTGTATATATTACATAATCATAATAATAATGTAAATGTTTACATTACACTTCTTTATTTGTTATGCTCATACTTTTACCTTTATAATCGTTTGCTATAATATGCAGTATATTTTTTGTATATGTTTGTGTTTGCTTCCTCCTGCTCCCTTTCGGACACAAACTGTATCATTTATTATTATTATTAAGATAAGATATTATTAAGATAAGATGTTACTTTATTGATTGAACATTTTAGTTTAGAACGTGCTGTCCCACGGTAATTCAGAGGCTCACAGGTCACATTCCGACCATTATTTAAAACAATAGGTGCTTTCACACCGTCTAAAGTTTGATTTGTATATACTATAGAGGGAGCTGCTGGAGAAGAAAGATCAGAGGGGGAGGGGGGGAGCGAGCTGTGGTTGATTGGCCATTAGTTGTGTAAATACACAGCTGAGAGCTGCCGTTTCATTCACTGTTTAAAAAACGGTAACAACG
This sequence comes from Champsocephalus esox, assembly GCA_036324585.1. Classification (NCBI taxonomy): domain Eukaryota; kingdom Metazoa; phylum Chordata; class Actinopteri; order Perciformes; family Channichthyidae; genus Champsocephalus; species Champsocephalus esox. Next base: position 46,741,926 of record CM070495.1, read on the forward strand.
GACTATTTTTCTGAGCGGATGCATGTCAATTTAAATCAATACAACTATTTTTTAAATCAATATTTTCTTCTTTTTTCTTTTTCTTTTTGCCTTGCCCTGTCTGGACTGCCTTGCCCTGTCTGGACTGCCTTGCCCCGTCTGGATTTTACTATTTTCTGGGTTTACGTCAAACCCCTTTTCCGTGACGATACTGTTGTAAATGTGTGTTTAATTTCAAGCACTGATATTTATGGGTTGATTATTTAGAACTGGCTTTTAGTGATTGAGCCTTCAGGGTCGACTACAACATTACATCACCTCTTTGCACTCTATTGTAACTCATTCAGCAGCACTTATGGTATAACTTGCTTGAAGTGAATATCTCTGCATTTTCCTTGTTGTTTGGACTTTGATTCTTTATTGTTTCGGATAAAACCGTGGATCAAATGTAATGAAATGTAAATGATGTTTGTCTTTGAGGTTAATAAAAGGTATTTGGGAAAAGACAAAGGACATTTGACCGCCACCTTTCAGCAGCAGAACATGTCCAAGTTTAGCTCAGCTGGAGAAAGTAACCTCTGTGATGCACCGACTGATTGGCTCTGACTTAATTACACATTAAAGACGACTGCAGCTCAGATGGAGGACGCGGTTAAAGACTCAAATGTGAAAACCTGAAACCAGGTCTGCTTGATTATGGAGAAAATCCTAATCATGATTATTTAATACTCACTAACTTCGGGAACATTAAGCATTTAGAAAGAAATATTACACTTTTGAAAGTTGAATGCATCAATGAAGAGCAAAATGAAGACAGCACGGTTACAAAAGTCTTTATGTCATATTGAAATGGCAACAGAATACAAATCCAAAACATGCTTATAAGCAAATATCAGCATGTTTGCTAACTGCAGGAGGTAAACAGTTAGGAAAATAAGAGTTTTTTTCTTATGAGCAAACATTCTAAACAATCCTCCAGTCAATTGAAATGTACTGAATCACGACGGTGATGTCCCTGACCTGTGAGAGCAAAGGCTGGCTTTATAACATTGGACAATTCATTAGTTGTAAAATGTCGTAGTCTGTAATAACTGTGACTAATCTCCCGGTCCAATCTAAAGGGAGGGAGAGAAGTTTCCCCCATCTTTATTCCCAGAGGAAATTGTTTCTCACTTGTTGTCAGGAGTTTCATGGAGACAAACTATTACTGAAGGAAAAAGAAATCAAACTTTTACAACATAACACCATGCTTATTTGGTCATATCTGGCATGTTATTAAAGTAGATGTCCTTGTTTTTTTACCAAATTGTGATTTTTTTGTTACAGCAAGGCATTGCACGAGTTAAACAAATATACATTATATAATAATAATACATGGGATTTGTATAGTGCTTTTTCTAATGCTCAAAGACACTCGTATATTTATAGAATATATTATAGATCAATATATAATTGTGAAAATAATAGTTATAATACGACATGTAACTAATATAGCATGTTTTCTCACTTTACATATCTATAAAATACACAATATAAAGTACACAGAATACCTTTGAGTAAACTTTAACCAACTTACTAGAGAGCCACAAATTATTGTTAAAGTGTCCTCATGATCTTTAGTCTGCAGTCCGACCGGCTCATATCTTCTGGTTCTGACTTTTTCTCTAAATCTCAAAAGACTGACTGTTAATCAAAATTCAGACTTTTTCTCAAAATTCTGATTTGTGACTTTTTCCCCCCAAATTCTGACTATTCCACAACATTCTGACTATTCCACAACATTCTGACTATTCCACAACATTCTGACTATTCCACAACATTCTGACTATTCCACAACATTCTGACTATTCCACAACATTCTGACTATTCCACAACATTCTGACTATTCCACAACATTCTGACTATTCCACAACATTCTGACTTTCCCACAACATTCTGACTATTCCACAACATTCTGACTATTCCACAACATTCTGACTATTCCACAACATTCTGACTATTCCACAACATTCTGACTTTCCCACAACATTCTGACTATTCCACAACATTCTGACTTTCCCACAACATTCTGACTATTCCACAACATTCTGACTATTCCACAACATTCTGACTATTCCACAACATTCTGACTATTCCACAACATTCTGACTATTCCACAACATTCTGACTATTCCATAACATTCTGACTATTCCACAACATTCTGATTATTCCACAACATTCTGACTATTCCACAACATTCTGACTATTCCACAACATTCTGACTATTCCATAACATTCTGACTATTCCACAACATTCTGACTATTCCACAACATTCTGACTATTCCATAACATTCTGACTATTCCACAACATTCTGATTATTCCACAACATTCTGACTATTCCACAACATTCTGACTATTCCATAACATTCTGACTATTCCACAACATTCTGACTATTCCACAACATTCTGACTATTCCACAACATTCTGACTATTCCATAACATTCTGACTATTCCACAACATTCTGACTATTCCATAACATTCTGACTATTCCATAACATTCTGACTATTCCACAACATTCTGACTATTCCATAACATTCTGACTATTCCATAACATTCTGACTATTCCACAACATTCTGACTATTCCACAACATTCTGACTATTCCACAACATTCTGACTTTCCCACAACATTCTGACTATTCCACAACATTCTGACTTTCCCACAACATTCTGACTATTCCACAACATTCTGACTTTCCCACAACATTCTGACTATTCCACAACATTCTGACTATTCCACAACATTCTGACTATTCCACAACATTCTGACTATTCCACAACATTCTGACTATTCCACAACATTCTGACTATTCCACAACATTCTGACTATTCCACAACATTCTGATTTTCCCACAACATTCTGACTATTTTTTCTCAAAGTTCAGATTTATCTGACTGTTCATAAAAATCTAAAATGTCTGACTTCTCCCCAAAATCTCAATTTATTTTGCTGTAAAACAATCCCGTCACCTCAGCTGAGAATGATCTCTGCTAAAACTCACTGTTCCTAAGCTGATGGAGCTAGCAGGAACAGACGAGGGTTCAAACAGGAAGTGGTCAAAGAGGTGAATTGTTAGAGTCTCTCTGCAGTAACATGTCCCTCTGTGGGACGAATAAAGGTATTCCTGTCTGAGAGGATCCAGACTGAGCCGTCCAATCAGCTGTGAAACTCAGCCTCCATCAGTAGAAAGAGTAAAGTGATGACAGATTGCCCCCCCATCCATCATGGGATGGGAGACGGTGTGTTTATCCAACTCGAAGAGCCTCCCTGGCTCTGAAACAGTGATTAATGGCTTCAGAGCCCGGAGCCGGGGATCCTCGATACTCACTGTGACTGTTCCGGAGAGGCTCCGTGTTCAACCAGATCAGTGTGTCCTTCTGAAATTCACTCATTTGTATTCATAGTATTTATACTTTTACTCAAGCACAATATCTGAGTACTTCTACTTTTACTCAAGTACAATATCTGAGTACTTCTACTTTTACTCAAGCGCAAGATCTGAGTACTTCTTATTTTACTCAAGTAAAAGACCTGAGTACTTCTACTTTTACTCAAGCACAAGATCTGAGTACTTCTACTTTTACTCAAGTACAATATCTGAGTACTTCTACTTTTACTCAAGTACAATATCTGAGTACTTCTACTTTTACTCAAGTACAAGATCTGAGTACTTCTACTTTTACTCAAGCACAATATCTGAGTACTTCTACTTTTACTCAAGTACAAGACCTGAGTACTTCTACTTCTACTCAAGTACAAGATCTGAGTACTTCTACTTTTACTCAAGCACAATATCTGAGTACTTCTTATTTTACTTAAGTACAAGACCTGAGTACTTCTACTTCTACTCAAGTACAAGATCTGAGTACTTCTACTTTTACTCAAGCACAATATCTGAGTACTTCTAGTTTTACTCAAGTACAATATCTGAGTAATTCTACTTTTACTCAAGCACAACATCTGAGTACTTCTACTTTTACTCAAGTACAAAATCTGAGTACTTCTACTTTTACTCAAGCACAAGATCTTAGTACTTCTTATTTTACTCAAGTACAAGATCTGAGTACTTCTACTTTTACTCAAGCACAATATCTGAGTACTTATAGTTTTACTCAAGTACAATATCTGAGTAATTCTACTTTTACTCAAGCACAACATCTGAGTACTTCTACTTTTACTCAAGTACACAATCTGAGTACTTCTACTTTTACTCAAGCACAAGATCTTAGTACTTCTTATTTTACTCAAGTACAAGATCTGAGTACTTCTACTTTTACTCAAGCACAATATCCGAGTACTTCTACTTTTACTCAAGTACAATATCTGAGTACTTCTACTTTTACTCAAGCACAAGATCTTAGTACTTCTTATTTTACTCAAGTACAATATCTGAATACTTCTACTTTTACTCAAGTACAAGATCTGAGTACTTCTACTTTTACTCAAGCACAAGATCTTAGTACTTCTTATTTTACTCAAGTACAAGACCTGAGTACTTCTACTTCTACTCAAGTACAAGATCCGATTCTGAAGACTTAGAGCTGCTCTGTTTCGGACATGATTACAAGAGAAGGACACAGTCTGCAGTCCCTTCAGTCTCCAGTCTTCAATCCCTTCAGTCTCCAGTCTTCAGTCTCTTCTGTCTTCAGTCCCTTCAGTCTCCAGTCTTCAGTCCATTCAGTCTCCAGTCTTCAGTCGATTCAGTCTCCAGTCTTCAGTCCCTTCAGTCTCCAGTCTTCAGTCTCTTCAGTCTCTTCAGTCTCCAGTCTTCAGTCCCTTCAGTCTCCAGTCTTCAGTCCCTTCAGTCTCCAGTCTTCAGTCCCTTCAGTCTCCAGTCTTCAGTCTACATTCATGACTCTTCTGTCTTCAGTCTTCAGTCTTCTGTCTCTTCCCTTTAACAGGAGCGTTTAAAAAGGCAACATGTGACGAATAATCTTCATCTCAGCCTCTCTGTTCCTCCTCCTGAATACAGAGGAGACTCAGGGGGGGGGACAGTTCTCTGGCAGCGGGTTAATGACTTGCGTTGCGCCGGATGCCTTAAATTGGTTTCCATTGACACCTGCTATCGGTCGGCTGATAGCAGAGAGGACCTCATCAAGAGCTGCTGATGGGAGAGTACCACACAGCAATAACTGAGGCTTTTTGTTTAGCCGTGTCAAATCGCTGACTGTTGTTCCTCCTCAATGCCTCGTGAAGATAAACCGCTCACTTCCATTCACGCTTTTTAATTGCCTTGCCACGAGGTCGGGGCTTATCTCGAATTAGATGCTGAATTATTGAAATATTTGTCATTATCGCGCTTCTTTTTGACAGAAAGAGGACGATAATCCAGCGCGGGCAGCGGAGAGAGGAAGGTACAAAACATGAGGAAAAGTTAAAGATAGAGGAAACTCAAAATCATGGATTTGCTGTTTAATATGTCTTTAAGAAATGTGCTGAGTTACTGTTCATGGCTCCTCTGTTGAGTTTCATTTTAATATCTCAACCCAGTCTCACGGCATGTCGTGTTATAGTCACGACATGTAATCTATTGATTCGTGTTCACCATCACGATCTTCCCCTTTTCTTCGTGTTGCACAGCACGATTTTCAAAGCAATGTATTTCTACTGGTAACATGTTTCGTGCCTGCAGGCTGCAGCACGTCTTTTTGTCCGGTCGGGTCGTGGAAGACCGGAAGCTGTGTGGTTCATAAAAACATGTTCTGACTCAATATCAAGCCACAGCTATTGCTTTTATTTTAAATCGTATAATTTCTGACTTTTGTTGCTGTGAGGAAAATAAATGGCTCAGAGCCTCAGGATACTGAAATCTGTATTTTTAAATCTTTCTTTCCTTCTAATTTGTTATTCTTTTCAAAATAACACACTCTTATTTACTCACCAATAACACACACTTATCCTTGCTTTTATTTATTGGTTTAATTCCATAATCTCGGGCTTTTTTGGCGTCCGTCAGGAACTGAATTTCAAAATAAAAGTAACCGGAAACAGACGTAGGCCTGTAAGGGACATTTCGAGCATCATTGCGATTGTCAACATTTCTGAGTTTAGGATGGCCGAAGACACTACACTACCCATAATCCCCAGCTATCGTTTAGGACTACAGTCCCGTAAGGTTACGCAGAGCGTCAAACAGCTGTGTGAAATGGAACGAAACCACGCCAGATTATCCAAAACTGGAATCGAATGCCCCCCCCAGAACTACACATGCTGTCTATTGTGTTTCGCAAAATGTTCTATGGGACGTCTCTACTGAACGTTTTCCCCACAATTAGAAGTTGGCAGTATTAAACACATTGGTGTTATCAAATGTAAAACATATAATTAATAAATGGGTGAAAATCACTTGTGTCCATAATGCGCAGCATTAATATATACCCACATGACAGCTCATTGCTACTTTGTAATTCTACTCCACTACAATTCAGAGGTTAACCTGGTATTTTCACTCCACTGCATTTATTTGAGTTACTTTGCAGATTCTGATTAATGATGTGAAATATAAACAACCCTTAAATCAGACTTTAGTTACACCTGAGTAAAATTCAGGTAAGGTGATTGTCAAGTGCCAACAATCAGGAGAGATATTTGATAGTTGGTGCTTGAGAAGACTAAACATGTATCTGCAATTGACATGAATGGAAACGAGTAATAAAGTATATTCATTACTCGTTATTCTCTACTAATAGTTCATTACAGACTGTATATTATGGCTATTTTGCACATCCCTCTCAAGATGTTCAAAGGTTTATTGACATATCATACACAACTACGGTGTAGTTATGCAATGAATGAAACACTTGGGTCACAGGTTCCTCAGCAGTGCATTACAAGACATCTATCAATATGTGTGTACCTCCACCATTAAACTGTCATATTCTGCACATTTCTTATTCTATCTACATAAGAGTATAATTAATGTGTATAATATCAGTTAAAATAAGTGCTCCAACATAGTTAACATTGCAGGAAAGCAATATATTAGACGTTAAGTACTTTGTCAGGCTTAATATTTAGTATTTAATGTTTAAATAAAGGTTAATCCGTTTTTCTGTTTTGCACCTCCTCCTATTAATATCTGTGTACATCCTGCACTAAACTGTTTTATTGTAGAGATCACTTATAGTATCTTCTTGATTTTTTATATTCCATATTTATACTTTCCCCCTATGAAAGTATGTACTCTGTACAATAATTCAATAACGTGCTTTAACCACTAGGAGGTGCACACAAGGTACACACAGCCATAATAACTTTGTATTATTAGTGTGTATGTACAACATCTGAAGATGTGTAGTTTTATTCATGCTTTCACATCAATTTACAGCATATTGCTATTTCTCATGTTTTACTTCTAATATCTGATTCGTAAAACAGACAGAAAGGTATATCAGTCCTTTTTTATCAGCTGTGCACCGTTATGGTGTAAATATAACCTATCTGTGAACTAGATCAAATGTAAAAGTCAGCCGAATTAGTGTTGATACTGCAAGGAGTCGTATTGTGTGAAGAGAAATTGAAGATGTTGTTTAATTGTTGATATATTTATGATCCACGTCAAGTATTCAGTTTCGGCGCCATTTCTTCAGTTTGTCCAAAGGTCTTCTCATCAGGGCTCTATGAATAAAGAACTACGGCAGATCTGTAGTATGTAATGCAGCCGAACCGTGTATTACAATGCCGTTCTGAGATGACTTTCAAAGAGACAAGCAAGAGCACTCGGAATTAAGTACTATTTTATTCTTTTAAAATGTTTTCCGGATCATATAAACCCCAAATCCCAGCATGCATTGCGGCTAACACATCCAATCAGCAAGCTTAAACCATAGCTGAGGATCTTGGGTAATCGCTCGATATGCCTACATCTGTTTCCTGTTATATTTATTTTGAAATTCAGTTCCTGACGGACGCCGGGAAAGCCCGAGATTATGGAATTAAACCAATAAATAAAAGCAAGGATAAGTGTGTGTTATTGGTGAGTAAATATCAGTGTGTTATTTTGAAAAGAATAACAAATTAGAAGGAAAGAAAGATTTAAAAATACAGATTTCAGTATCCTGAGGCTCTGAGCCATTTATTTTCCTCACAGCAACAAAAGTCAGAAATTATACGATTTAAAATAAAAGCAATAACTGTGGCTTGATATTGAGTAAGAACATGTTTTTATGAACCACACAGCTTCCGGTCTTCCACGACCCGACCGGAGAAAAAGACGTGCTGCAGCCTGCAGGCACGAAACACGTTACCAGTAGAAATACATTGCTTTGAACATCGTGCTGTGCAACACGAAGAAAAGGGGAAGATCGTGATGGTAACCACGAATCAATAGATTACAAGTCGTGATGGTGAACACGTATAAATAGATTACAAGTCGTGATGGTGAACACCAATCAATAGATTAAAAGTCGTGATGGTGAACACGAATCAATAGATTACAAGTCGTGATGGTGAACAGGAATCAATAGATTACAAGTCGTGATGGTGAACACGAATCAATAGATTACAAGTCGTGATGGTGAACACGAATCAATAGATTACAAGTCGTGATGGTGAACACGAATCAATAGATTACAAGTCGTGATGGTGAACACGAATCAATAGATTACAAGTCGTGATGGTGAACACGAATCAATAGATTACATGTCGTGATGGTGAACACGAATCAATAGATTACAAGTCGTGATGGTGAACACGAATCAATAGATTACAAGTCGTGATGGTGAACACGAATCAATAGATTACAAGTCGTGATGGTGAACACGAATCAATAGATTACAAGTCGTGATGGTGAACACGAATCAATAGATTACATGTCGTGATGGTGAACACGAATCAATAGATTACAAGTCGTGATGGTGAACACGAATCAATAGATTACAAGTCGTGATGGTGAACACGAATCAATAGATTACAAGTCGTGATGGTGAACACGAATCAATAGATTACAAGTCGTGATGGTGAACACGAATCAATAGATTACATGTTGTGACTATAACACGACATGCCGTGAGACTGGGTTCAATATCTACACTGCCCGTTTGTTTACAGTAAGCCTGTCCTGGATTAATTGTAACGCTATAAAAGACGAGACCAGTGTTATGATTTATATTTGAAGCAAAGCCTCTCTCACAACGCTAACAATGGGATCTATCATAGCTAAATACGGTCTGCTGAACTGGTCATCAGCTGACGGTACGAAGCGACTGGATGCAGATCTTTACCGTGAAAAGTGAAGCTCAGTCACAGCGAGCTGGGTGCTGCCGCCTAGTGGCTGATTGAAGCAACGCATATGGACACACACGTCCAAAAAGAGACACAAAATTACGACAGTCACAAACGACTACAAAATGAGAACATAAAGACACTCATTTCCAAAAGACACAACATCCCACAGAGACACAACATAAGGCCAGTGAAGGAAGAAGCAGCAGAAGGTGGAGGTGATGGAGTGTGATGTTTATCAGTCTGAGATCTCTCCATCATTCAGAGACGACCTCCCTCACAAACAGTCTCAGAGCGATTCAGGACTTTTATTCTGCCAGAGAGTTTTAAAAGACCGTCAGCTCAGTCATCGGAAAGTCATCGGTATCGATCAGCAGCTCCAAGAACCAGACAGGGAGTATCTTTCAGTCTGTCTTCCTCCAGACTTCGCAGACGTTAGCTTCATATGTAAAGGAAGACAGCACCTTATCAGTAGTTTGTATTGGGCGGATTCATTAGAACTTTAAATCAGCTGTTTTAAACAAACTTTATATTTCTGTTTCTCCCCTCGCTGTGTGGTGACTCACCCGAATCTCTCTCTCTCTGTGAGGATGCACAACAACCAACCTTCAGTTTCCAATTAGATCAGTGGCAGCCGAACCAATTAGTGTTTGGGGGGTTAGAGATATCCTCGCTGCAGACAAACATGCTGACACAGCTTCTTCTACTTCTGGGAGCACAACAACAGAAATATGTTTTATAACCTGGTAGAGAAATCAGGGATGGACCAGTCCAGATATCTGAAATAACATATTGTATATCCTGTGAGATTTTACACAAGTGTGTGTCAACAAAATGTTGGTTTATGTGCCTCCGACAAAAAGGCATCTCCTGTCTGCTCGTGGTGCTCAGCTCGGGGCATCGCTCAGCTCACATGCTGCAGGCTCATGAGAAATGGAGCACAATGAATGATAATAACTCAAATATAAGACGGATGTCGTCATAACGTTTTGCTGTTGATAAATGCTGACCCACACCTTTACTTCAAGTCTTCAAGAATTCTCTGTTTGTTGATTATCCGTTCACAGAGGAAGCATAAAGGCACGTTTCTTCCAGCATTTAAGATAACAAATACCTTAAAAGCGTTCTTTACGTCAGTGGCGTTATCATATAATATCTAACCATTTATTTTACCATCCTCCCATTTCACATGTAAAAATATGTATGTTTGGCAGTGTGATCCTTCATTTACCACGACTCCCTCCACATGTATTCTACTCATACAACCTGGTCTCAGTGTGGAGCGGAGAGATATGGATCCATTCAGGTGAGCGTTTTCTGCACCTGAACTCAGGGGGAAACACGCTGCTGAGGAATTGAGATAAAGTGGCTCATTTTGTGAAACCCTCCCATGTTCAGATACTGGAACCATTTTAAATCTCAGTTAGAGCAAAGAACAGGAAGAACGACACGTGGAGATCGCACTGGGATATACTGAAGAGGGTTAGGAACATTTTGAGAATCTCAGAATTCTGAGAAAGAAATTATTCTGATTTAAAAAAAGATTTCGAAAACATTTTCTGACTTTTCCAGAACATTTGAACTTTTTCAAAAACTCTGAATTCTAAAAAGAGAAGGAGAGTAACGACCTCAGATATCCGAGAAGAAGAGTAAAACATTCTGAGACTAAAATCATTTCTGACCTTTTTTGAAAATGTCTGAATTGTTGAGAGAAAATATATTCTGAGGAAAAAAGTGTAAAAACTCAGAGGGAAACAATTATTCTGAAAAAATGTAGATTCTGTGGCAAAGATATAATAAGTAATACTTCAGTAAGTTACACCACTGTGATTAAATGAAACCTTTCTGAAAGGCAACAATTATTCTGTCTTCTTTCTGAAAATAAGACTGACTTAAATCTGACAACATATTGAGAAGAAAAAAGTATTTATGACGTGTTTTGGATATCTCAGAATGCGGAGTAAAAAGTGTTGAAATGTTCGTTTTGTTTTTGGGAATTTCAGAAAAAGTATTTTTGGAGATCTCAGAATTCTGAGAAAGGAAATAGTTCAGACTTTCCAAAATGTTTGTTTTTTTCTGAACATCTCTGAATAAAACTAAAAAGATCATCTCACATTTTTTAAACGAAAGAATTCTGACATTTTTCTGAAAATTCTGAAAAAGAAAATAACGAAAAGCTCAAAATACAATTGATCTGAGACTTTTTTCGGATAACTCAGATTTCTGGAAATAAAGTTGAACATTTTGAGTGAAAAATATTTCAGAGTAATACTTCACTAAATGACACGACTAAATAAATGAATCTGTTCTGAAAGGCAACAGAAGAGTAAGACACGAGCACCACTGCGTTTCCTCAGGGAATATATGTAAAAAAATAACCAAATGTTTTTTATTTCATGTTGATACATTCTTGGACAACACCACAGAATAGTTGCATGAGTGGCCGAATGTAAATCTCTCAACAACATTGGCACATAAGCAGCAGGGGCAACATGAATATACCGAGTACAAACAGTAGAAAACATACATGCTTCCGGCTTTTTTAAAACAAGTATAAATATATATTCATCTTTTTTCTCCATTTCCCGTAGTTTCCAGGAAAATAAGAAACCAGTCAAAGCCATATTCTGCTGTGAGAGAAAGTGGAATAAAGGAACGGAAAGGAAATGAAAAACAGTACAGTTCAGAGCAGACAGGTGGAATCAAACCGAGTTGTGAGGACTTCGTTATTATTATTTTTTTTTAAATCGGATTCAACATCGAACATATCAGGCATGCATTGACAACCTCGACATCAACACGTTGAGTTGGATCAGCAGACCGGGAAATCACCGGGAATCCAGCGAGGTCCGGACCCCCAGAGGCTCTTTAACAACACAGTTAAGGGTCATCTTCATCATCGTCATCATCACAAAATACTGAGAGGTCGTCATGTAGGGACCACACAAGAGGGGGGGGGGCTTCCATCATGGGACTACAAACATTTCAAACAACTCCAACAGAAAACATGCCAGGGCCTTTTCTTTTTTTTTGCTTCGTGTCCGCTGAAGGAATCTGATTTTCCCCCACGTCAGTCATTTAGAAACATTAAACAGAAAGCACATCTCTGACGTAATATCTCATTCCCAGTCACTTAATCAAAGAGTCACTAAAAGTTCGGAGGCATCCCGGTCTCATGCACATTCAGAATCACAAAGATAAAGCCCCTGAAAACATGGCTTCAAATCTCCGTTGAGTTTAAGTTGTAAAACGTAATATTTCTGAGTTGAGATGTCTGAGATTGTTGACTAAAGACATTGTTGACTATAGACATTGTTGACTATAGATATCATTGTTGACTATAGACATCATTGTTGACTATAGACGTCATTGTTGACTATAGACATCATTGTTGACTATAGACATCATTGTTGACTATAGACATAATTGTTGACTATAGACATCATTGTTGACTATCGACATCATTGTTGACTATAGACATCATTGTTGACTAAAGACATTGTTGACTATAGATATCATTGTTGACTATAGACATCATTGTTGACTATAGACATCATTGTTGACTATAGACATCATTGTTGACTATAGACATCATTGTTGACTAAAGATATCATTGTTGACTATAGACATCATTGTTGAATAAAGATATCATTGTTGACTAAAGATATCATTGTTGACTATCGACGTCATTGTTGACTATAGACGTCATTGTTGACTATAGACGTCATTGTTGACTATAGACATCATTGTTGACTATAGACATCATTGTTGACTATAGACATCATTGTTGACTATAGACATCACTGTTGACTATAGACATCCCTGTTGACTATAAACATCACTGTTGAATATAGACGTCATTGTTGACTATAGACGTCATTGTTGACTATAGACATCATTGTTGACTAAAGACATTGTTGACTATAGATATCATTGTTGACTATAGACATCATTGTTGACTGTAGACATTGTTGACTATAGACATCATTGTTGACTATAGACATCATTGTTGACTATAGACATCATTGTTGACTATAGACGTCATTGTTGACTATAGACATCATTGTTGACTATAGTCATCATTGTTGACGATAGACATCATTGTTGACTAAAGACATAATTGTTGACTATAGACATCATTGTTGACTATAGACATCATTGTTGACTATAGTCATCATTGTTGACTATAGACGTCATTGTTGACTATAGACATCATTGTTGACTATAGACATCACTGTTGACTATAGACATCATTGTTGACTATAGACATCATTGTTGACTAAAGACATAATTGTTGACGATAGACATCATTGTTGACTATAGACATCATTGTTGACTATAGACATCACTGTTGACTATAGACATCATTGTTGACTATAGACATCACTGTTGACTATAGACATCATTGTTGACTATAGACATCATTGTTGACTATAGACATCATTGTTGACTAAAGACATTGTTGACTATTGATATCATTGTTGACTATAGATGTCATTGTTGACTATAGACATCACTGTTGACTATAGACATCATTGTTGACTATAGACATCATTGTTGACTATAGATATCATTGTTGACTATAGACATCATTGTTGACTATAGACATCATTGTTGACTATAGACATCATTGTTGACTAAAGACATTGTTGACTATAGACATCATTGTTGACTAAATACATTGTTGACTATAGACATCATTGTTGACTATAGACATCATTGTTGACGAAAGACATTGTTGACTATAGATATCATTGTTGACTAAAGACATCATTGTCGACTATAGACATCATTGTTGACTATAGACATCATTGTTCACTAAAGACATTGTTGACGATAGACATCATTGTTGACTAAAGACATTGTTGACTATAGATATCATTGTTGACTATAGACATCATTGTTGACTATAGACATCATTGTTGACTAAAGTCATTGTTGACTATAGACATCACTGTTGACTATAGACATCATTGTTGAATATAGACATCATTGTTGACTATAGACATCATTGTTGACTATAGACATCATTGTTGACTAAAGACATTGTTGACTATAGACATCATTGTTGACTAAATACATTGTTGACTATAGACATCACTGTTGACTATAGACATCATTGTTGACTATAGACATCACTGTTGACTATAGACATCATTGTTGACGAAAGACATTGTTGACTATAGATATCATTGTTGACTAAAGACATCATTGTCGACTATAGACATCATTGTTGACTATAGACATCATTGTTCACTAAAGACATTGTTGACGATAGACATCATTGTTGACTAAAGACATTGTTGACTATAGATATCATTGTTGACTATAGACATCATTGTTGACTATAGACATCATTGTTGACTAAAGTCATTGTTGACTATAGACATCACTGTTGACTATAGACATCATTGTTGAATATAGACATCATTGTTGACTATAGACATCATTGTTGACTATAGACATCATTGTTGACTAAAGACATTGTTGACTATAGACATCATTGTTGACTAAATACATTGTTGACTATAGACATCACTGTTGACTATAGACATCATTGTTGACTATAGACATCATTGTTGACTATAGACATCACTGTTGACTATAGACATCATTGTTGACTATAGACATCATTGTTGACTATAGACATCATTGTTGACTATAGACATCATTGTTGACTAAAGACATTGTTGACTATAGACATCATTGTTGACTAAATACATTGTTGACTATAGACATCATTGTTGACTATAGACATCATTGTTGACGAAAGACATTGTTGACTATAGATATCATTGTTGACTAAAGACATCATTGTCGACTATAGACATCATTGTTGACTATAGACATCATTGTCACTAAAGACATGTGACGATAGACATCATTGTTGACTAAAGACATTGTTGACTATAGATATCATTGTTGACTATAGACATCATTGTTGACTAAAGTCATTGTTGACTATAGACATCACTGTTGACTATAGACATCATTGTTGAATATAGACATCATTGTTGACTATAGACATCATTGTTGACTATAGACATCATTGTTGACTAAAGAAATTGTTGACTATAGACATCATTGTTGACTATAGACATCATTGTTGACTAAAGTCATTGTTGACTATAGACATCATTGTTGACTATAGACATAATTGTTGACTATAGACATCATTGTTGACGATAGACATCATTGTTGACTAAAGACATTGTTGACTATAGATATCATTGTTGACTATAGACATCATTGTTGTCTATAGACATCATTGTTGACTATAGACATCATTGTTGACTATAGACATCATTGTTGACTATAGACATCATTGTTGACTATAGACATCATTGTTGACTATAGACATCATTGTTGACTATAGACATCATTGTTGACTATAGACATCATTGTTGACTATAGATATCATTGTTGACTATAGACATCATTGTTGACTATAGACATCATTGTTGACTATAGACATCATTGTTGACTATAGAATCATGTTGACTATAGACATCATTGTTGACTATAGACATCATTGTTGACTAGATCATGTTACATAGACATCATTGTTGACTATAGACATCATTGTTGACTATAGACATCATTGTTGACTATAGATATCATTGTTGACTATAGACATCATTGTTGACTATAGATATCATTGTTGACTATAGACATCATTGTTGACTATAGATATCATTGTTGACTATAGACATCATTGTTGACTAAAGATATCATTGTACAAATAGCATTGTTGACAGAAGTCCCCAAATAACAGTAAGAAAGGTTTCATTTAATCGATGTCATTTCTTACTGACTTTAAACAGAAATGGTCTGCAGAGATCTTTGGAAAACCCTTGTGCTAATCGGAGTTGTGTTTGTGTGCTATTTGCAGTATTAAGCAGATGATGAATCCTGTTTTCAGGGCCTTTCAGAGACGTTTGAGTGGCAGCAGAAATCAGATTCCTGCTGGCAGCGCGACAAAGCCCTCGAAATCTCAAAGCAGAGAATATGGCTTCAATAAGAAAACAATGTGCATCCAATAAGCAGAGAGCAAAAATAGACTCATCAACAACGGAAAACCTTCATCGCCTTGAAAGAAACCGTAAAGAGGAAATGAAAGCAACAACCAAAAAGAACATATAAGCCATAAAGAGCCACACTCGGGAGGACAGGAAGTCGGTTTAAAGACGAGAGGAGGCTTCGTTTGACATCAACGGCGGAGAGAAGACGTCCGCCATGTTCCTTCTCTGCATCACGGACACAATGATTTATTTTTTACCTTCGACAACAAACCGCTCGCTCACCTCTCTTTGTAAATGTGCTCAAAGTCCAGAGGAAAGTCCCAGCAGGCTTTGCTTCAGCTCCTGGAAGTCCGCGGTGGGCAATGAAGCACATGATACCAGAAAAATAAACAACAACAAAAACCCTCCTGCTTTCCCTTCTCCTCCCTTTCCTTGTTTTCAGCCGGCAGGGCGGGAACATACTCTTCTTCCTGGTTCTCAGTTTTCAGTCTCTCGCTCGATGGCTTCAGATCTCGTGGTCGTTGTAGCTCACGTATTTCTTCTTTGCTGCCGGACCTGAATAAGAGGAGAAAAAGGAGAATGAAATACGAGCTTCAGTCAGGTCTGTTGGCTGTTAGTGTAGCTGGAGGTTAGTGTTGAGATCAATGGGACATGTACGGAAGAGGATTAGGGCCAAATGTGGACAATTTGTTGAGATCTGACCAAAGTGAAATTGTTTGTGATATCTGAGATGAGTCAGAATTTTGAATAAAAAAAAATATCAGAATTTGAGAATTTTTACGGAAAATCTCAAAATTTCCAGAAAAAAAGCCAGAAATTTGAGATAAAACATATTCAATGTTTTCCCCCCAGAAAGTGAGAATTCGAACTTTTTTTATTATAACAAATGTTTTCTTAAATAATTTTCAGAAGTTAGAATTTCTAGAAAAAAAGATTTCTATTATTTTTCACGGAAAAGTTCTGCGAAAATACATTTCTGGTCATCTCTAAATGTGGCCCTTATCTTCTTCCGTAGACTTAGAGTTTATGATTGCATGAAAATGAAATGTTAGAAGCTAAAACAGACGGTTTGAATCATGAAGGAGGATTGTGCCGTTTGCAGAGCCTGAGATCACTGACAGTAATAACACCACCAAATGTCGAGCAAATAAAAAAAATCATTCGTGTTTGTTTTCAACTTCTATTCGTTGATCTTTAGAACAAATCACGAGATAAAGATGACTTCATTTTCACTGAAATACCAACAAATAGCTCTCTTTGTGTGGGAGAGATTCCAGCCTCAGCAGACCATTTACATGCACTAACACCTAAAGAACACACTACAGGAGAGGGAACACCACAGAAGAAGAATAGGCCTGTTTTCAAGAGCAGTACCCTTTAGTGTTGACCTCCTCCCTATCTCCCCCTGCAGCGCCCCCCCCACCCCCCATCTAACGGACACCGCTGAACCTCGATGACCAACGGCTCGGAGCCAGCGGCCCATCAGCAATCATGGCGGGTGATAAAAGAGGACAACGTGCCTTCTTCGTAAAGAGAGGAGTCTTTAGAGCGTAGAGTCCACGGAGAGGAAGAGCAGTCCAACACTATTCAAGATGCAAGGCTTTATTGTGTGACAGCGTTACAATGTGGTTTCTGCTTTGCACTGAAACTGGGCGACGTCAGAGGTGAACCGTCAGGGCCTTCAAGGGATTCAGAGAACACCCTGGAACACTCAGATAAAACAAACAACACATCGATTTAATTTAAAATAAAATGTAATAAAATGAATAAATGAGAATGGTATCTGTGTTGTTGATCTGTAATATTACAGTGTCTGAAAGAACCAATCAGATCTCGTTCTGGGTCTCTGGGTAGAATCTCCTTCAACCAGGTATTCTGCATCCTTGATCGAATGCCCTGGCCGTTGCACTGAGTGAGAGCGTACGTTTGGACTGACAGCTTGATCAACCAATCATATATTGATGTGTAGCCAATGGGCGTGTTCTTTCAGAGTTCCCCTCGGGCCCAGGTGCTCTAGAAGGCCCGCTAGTTAACTGGAGAGAGACAGAGGGTCACGTAGTTTTTAACGTTGAAATGGCAACAGGAGAAGATGATGTTGTTGTGGAATTGTTGTCAGTACAGTACCTTTTCAATGGACATTATAACGGCGGGGGCGGCGGGGGTGTGTGTGTGTGTGTCTACAGAAGGTTCAGTTGTGATAGACAAGGTTCGCCACTGGGCGACGTCGTTATGATGCGATGGAGAAAAGTGTAACGAATCGACCTCGGGGAACCTACAACTTTCCGTGGTTAGATTTCTAAAAGCACGACTACATCTGCGATTTACCACGTTGTGCAGGATTTATAAACTTGGACACAACTGAACAGATTACTAATAGTCCAGCAGCAAGTCCTCAAAAAAGGCTTTAGTTTTCGAGATAGCCCTACCCGAGGTAGAGCAAAACACAACAATGATTTTTCTTATCTTTAGGGTCTCCCATTAATTAAATTGATTGTTTTCAAATTTTATTTTGGGGGAAAAAATGTTTTTCTGGTTGTTCTTTAGAACTACCCCAATCCCTGAAAAAGAGCCACCAGGCCGAATGGGAAAGGTGACAGAGAAGCCCATAACTTGAGTGACCACTCTTTTCCTCTTCAGATGTGCTGAGGTATGAACCAGGTGGCTGTCCTACATCACCAAATAGTCACACAACTATTTAATTAAGAAATACTGAATTATAGTCCTGTAGACTTAGCTTTAGTTTAGACGGAAATTGTACTTTTGGTGATCGGAACACAGGACTCACTTTTCTCTCATTTATCATAAAAACTGAAATCCCTAAAACATATACCATGAATTGTCTAGGGTGCTATTGAACACTAACCAGTAGGTGCTGTTGAACACTAACCAGTAGGTGCTATTGAACACTAACCAGTAGGTGCTGTGAACACTAACCAGTAGGTGCTGTTGAACACTAACCAGTAGGTGCTGTGACACTACCAGTAGTGCTATTGAACACTAACCAGTAGGTGCTGTTGAACACTAACCAGTAGGATAACCAGTAGTGCTGTTGAACACTAACCAGTAGGTGCTGTTGAACACTAACCAGTAGGTGCTGTTAAACACTAACCAGTAGGATAACCAGTAGGTGCTGTTGAACACTAACCTAGATACCAGTAGTGCTATGACCTACCGTAGTGCTGAACACTAACCAGTAGGTGCTATTGAACACTAACCAGTAGGTGCTGTTAAACACTAACCAGTAGGATAACCATGCTGTTGAACACTAACCAGTAGGTGCTATTGAACACTAACCAGTAGTTGCTGTTGAACACTAACCAGTAGGTGCTGTTGAACACTAACCAGTAGGTGCTGTTGAACACTAACCAGTAGGTGCTATTGAACACTAACCAGTAGGTGCTATTGAACACTAACCAGTAGGTGCTATTGAACACTAACCAGTAGGTGCTATTGAACACTAACCAGTAGGTGCTATTGAACACTAACCAGTAGGTGCTGTTGAACACTAACCAGTAGGTGCTATTGAACACTAACCAGTAGGTGCTGTTGAACACTAACCAGTAGGTGCTATTGAACACTAACCAGTAGGTGCTATTGAACACTAACCAGTAGGTGCTATTGAACACTAACCAGTAGGTGCTGTTGAACACTAACCAGTAGGTGCTGTTGAACACTAACCAGTAGGTGCTATTGAACACTAACCAGTAGGTGCTATTGAACACTAACCAGTAGGTGCTATGGAACACTAACCAGTAGGTGCTATGGAACACTAACCAGTAGGTGCTATGGAACACTAACCAGTAGGTGCTATGGAACACTAACCAGTAGGTGCTATGGAACACTAACCAGTAGGTGCTATGGAACACTAACCAGTAGTTGTATGTAATAATAATCCGATACCAAGGTTGGAAAGTGAAAGGACATTTCTAACCATATTGCTGTAACGTGTTGAAAACATTATTCTCAATTACTATACATAAATAAAATGAATTGTATAAAACTATTTGAGTACAATATTTTGTGCAATATATAGAACTTTCTTTTCATTTTTAGATAAAAAACATGTACAGTTATTTTGGTTTAACAAGGTGTTGAAAGTTGACATCCACATCAATTAATGCCATTAATGTAACATCCCGTCAAGTGTGTTGATTTATTGGAGATGCAAGTCTCCATCACCATGTGCTCAGCAGCTAGTGCAGATGCAAGTCTCCATCACCATGTGCTCAGCAGCTACAGTGCAGATGCAAGTCTCCATCACCATGTGCTCAGCAGCTAGTGCAGATGCAAGTCTCCATCACCATGTGCTCAGCAGCTAGTGCAGATGCAAGTCTCCATCACCATGTGCTCAGCAGCTAGTGCAGATGCAAGTCTCCATCACCATGTGCTCAGCAGCTAGTGCAGATGCAAGTCTCCATCACCATGTGCTCAGCAGTTAGTGCAGATGCAAGTCTCCATCACCATGTGCTCAGCAGCTAGTGGAGATGCAAGTCTCCATCACCATGTGCTCAGCAGCTAGTGCAGATGCAAGTCTCCATCGCCATGTGCTCAGCAGCTACAGTGCAGATGCAAGTCTCCATCACCATGTGCTCAGCAGCTACAGTGCAGATGCAAGTCTCCATCGCCATGTGCTCAGCAGCTACAGTGCAGATGTATCAATGAAAAACTGAAGTCTGAACTGAAACAGATAACATAGTGCAAGAGAATGTTTTGAGATGTGCAAGTTAATACAAATAAAATAGAAATAGTGCAAGCAGAGTCTAAATACAAGTAGATGGAATATGATATAGAGATACATAATTAGCAACCAGATGAATGTTCTGGATGTTCTGCACAGAGTCTGCAGTCTGATCGCCTGTGGGGTGGAGCTGTCCGAGTCTGGTGGTTTGAGTCCGGATGCTGCGGGACAGTTTGTGGCTGGGGGTCTTTTAGTCTTCTTTTATGAAGCGTGAAGAGGAGCGTTTTATTCCGTCTAACAGCTGGAGTTCTTAAACTGAGTCCATAAAGGGAAATCAGAAATGATTGTCTCTCACCAAAAGTAGATGCAAAGCAGAGTGTGTGATATAAACTATGGAAGAAAGACATATATGGCTCTTCTTGTTGTTAAATGTGTGTTGTTTTGTTAGTATCTCATATTTATAAGATAGTATTTCAACATAATGACAATTAAGTCCAAATAACGACGATAACGATCTGAAAATTTGGATTTTGAATCTTAAGTAATGACTTTATTTCTCAGAATAAAATCTGAGTAACTCTAAATACTGAGTAAGTAAACTCTCAAAAGCAATATATAGTAGGTTATTTTGGGGACAGGATGATCCTAATGCTGCTGCTAATCTCAAATGAAGCCTCCGTTCCCCGTCCCTCCGGTCCCCCGTCCCTCCGTCCCTCCGGTCCCCCGTCCCTCCGTCCCCCCGTTCCCCGGTCCCTCAGTAGACATGCGCCTCCGTCCAGCTGAGAAAGGCTAATCCCAGAAACACACCTGCGGAGTTCCTGAGCTGCAGAAAGCGTGAGATTTGGAAGACACGCTGTAAGGATTGTGTCTGAGAGCAGCCGGGCTAACGGAGTTTCACGGAGATACAGAAACCTCTGGGAGGATTCTGAAGAGAGGCTGAGAGCCGTGAGAGAGATGTAGAATCAGAGAGCAGAGGTGGAGCGTCTGAAGAAACGGAGGGCCGTGAAGAGAGGCAGGCGAGAGGATGTGAACCTGGAGGATGAATCCATACTTAATGTAGTATTCCCTCCCTGCACTCTTCATGTAAATACCATCCTGCTTTGTATCGTGTCTAAAGCCGTTCAATAGTTGGTTATAGATCTTTTATCTTCACGTTCTACTATATATTTCCTCCTGTTGAATGCTGTTTTAATTCTATTTCGAGATGTTTACATTCTAGTATTTAATTTCTACTTGTGTGCAATGCCTTGTCTTTAAAGCTGCTGCTAATAAGCTGCTCTTCTTAAGGTAGAAGTAACAGAAACACAAACTGATTAAAATATGGAATTGATTGAAATGTTTTTCCCGACAGCAATGAATATCTGAAGTGCTTTGACAAAAGATCCATAAAAACATCATCTCTGGAAGCCGTGGCGCTGTAGAAAGCTCGACCAATCATCTGAGCCGGCTAAAGTAACTGGATGGCCTGCCTGCCTGTCAGCCTTCCATCGGGGCACACACTGATCTCTGCCCTCATTGGTCACGTGCGCGTTCCTGTGTGTTGGGGGAGGGGCTCTGTGAGGAAGTGGGCAGATTTGTTCCGGCTGTGTATTTTCAAATGCTCGCGCACTCGAGCTGGTTTCTCAAAACGACCTACCCCACCTCTAACTGTGTGACCGTCTGTGTTTCTTGTAGATATTTAATTGCTCTTTTTGCTGCACTGTTACTCTACAGTTTTATTATTATGCTGCTGTGTTTATTGGATTTGTGTATCTCTGGCACAACGATTTCCTTCGGGATAAATAAAGTCCTGTCTTATCTTAGTCCATATTAGATCTAATATTACATGTTTGTTTTATAATGAAGGTGAAGGTGGGGATTATTCTATATTATAAATCCATACCTGCAAAGTAGCTCAACTCAATTTGTAAAAGAAAATGTAGTGGAGTAAAAAGTAAAAGTAGCATACCGTGAAAATACTCAAGTGAAGTACAAGTACCTCAAACTTGTACTTAAGTACAGTGCTTGAGTACATGTACTGCGTTCTGGTGGCAGCATGCCTCGTGCAGTGTAACGTCAAACGGTCCCTTCGTCTCCTCGTGTAGAGTTATGAGCCTACAGCGTGGAGCAGGGAGGACGTACTCGCCCTGCAGGAAGCGGCTGGTTCCCTCGACTAAAGAGCAACGGGACTTCTCCACAGCATTTTGGAAAATAGCTCGAAATAAGATCTGTGGAAACGAACCTGTTTGATGAACGCACGTTTTGTTCAGGATTATCTCCTCGTCTACTTTTATAAAGTTCTCTCATAACTCTAATGTCCAGAAGCTACATGCTAACGTGATGCTATAAAGGAGCTACAGGCGAGTCCAGCCGCACGACTTCAACGTCACGCCGACTTCAGATCCAGATTCAAACAGACTCTAGATGGAACGAGTTGAAGCGTCTGAACACTTTGCAGAGCAGGGACGGCTTTCAAGCAGAACAGAAACTAACTCAGAGGAGAGTTCACGTGTTCGGCGTAATGACGCACGACGGCCTCCACGACTTCTGTAGTCCTGTCCAGCCGCTCGGTAACAACCATCGTTTCTCAGACACGTCACAGCGGGGTCCCTGCTGATGGTTTAATGAGTAGAACAAAACGTGACCCGTCTCTTCAACGCGTCTCGACCTCAGACCTTAGTTCAGATAGTTTCCTAAACCCTACGGAGAGATCCCATTGGCTCTGAGACGGGAACAGGAAGTGGCATGCTGACTCATTTCCTGGTCTTAGGACTCGTCACTGCACCGCTCTCTAGGAGGATGTTGACAAAGAGCAGCGGAGGAATACCTGACACCCACACATGAACCCCTCCAGCAGAGGAAGCGCAGCACAGCCAAGCAGAAGAAGATGAACTTGCTCTTACCTCCGATACGTTATGAAATTAGCCTGTCGAGGGGAGAAAACAGTGTGAGAGGTGCTGAGAGGGACGTGTCCTTTCAATGTGTGCCTTCTTTCATTTCTGCAAACATTTAAGCTCTTTTATAACTGACGTCCCGTGGAGCATCAGAGCAGGGTTTTTCATTTCAAAGGAAATTAGGTTTCTTCATGTTTGTCTAATATTTCAGAAGAGAAGTAGTTAGAGAAATAGGTTCAATATTTGGATTTGAAAAGATAACATTTGATTTCCTGCTGCGAATGCCGTTACGAATGCTAATGATGCTACTGCTAATGCTCCACCTGCTGCTAACGCTGATGCTAATGATGCTACTGCTAATGCTCCACCTGCTGCTAACGCTGATGCTAATGATGCTACTGCTAATGCTCCACCTGCTGCTAACGCTGATGCTAATGATGCTACTGCTAATGCTCCACCTGCTGCTAACGCTGATGCTAATGATGCTGTTTTCATGTTGGGAAAAGTAGCAATAACTCAAACTGAGCTAGTGACGTGTTAACAGCAAAGCCAATGTTTTCCACACATTCTGCTGCTAATGCTAATGCTGCTTCTGCTAATGCTAATGCTGCTTCTGCTAATGCTGCTTCTGCTAATGCTAATGCTGCTTCTGCTAATGCTGCTTCTGCTAATGCTGTTTCTGCTAATGCTAATGCTGCTTCTGCTAATGCTAATGCTGCTTCTGCTAATGCTGTTTCTGCTAATGCTAATGCTGCTTCTGCTAATGCTGTTTCTGCAAATGCTAGCGTTGCTTCTACTAATGCTAATGCTGCATATGCTAATGCTAATGTTGCTTCTGCTAATGTTGCTTCTGCTAATGCTAGAGTTGCTTCTGCTAATGCTGTTTCTACTAATGCTAGAGTTGCTTCCGCTAATGCTAATGCTGCATCTGCTAATGCTGTTTCTGCTAATGCTAGAGTTGCTTCCGCTAATGCTAATGCTGCTTCTGCTAATGCTGTTTCTGCTAATGCTAGAGTTGCTTCTGCTAATGCTAGAGTTGCTTCTGCTAATGCTAGAGTTGCTTCTGCTAATGCTGTTTCTGCTAATGCTAGAGTTGCTTCCGCTAATGCTAATGCTGCATCTGCTAATGCTGTTTCTGCTAATGCTAGAGTTGCTTCCGCTAATGCTAATGCTGCATCTGCTAATGCTGTTTCTGCTAATGCTAGAGTTGCTTCCGCTAATGCTAATGCTGCTTCTGCTAATGCTGTTTCTGCTAATGCTAGAGTTGCTTCTGCTAATGCTAGAGTTGCTTCTGCTAATGCTGTTTCTGCTAATGCTAGAGTTGCTTCCGCTAATGCTAATGCTGCTTCTGCTAATGCTGTTTCTGCTAATGCTAGAGTTGCTTCCTCTAATGCTAATGCTGCTTCTGCTAATGCTAATGTTGCTTCTGCTAATGCTGCAGCTAATGCTAGTGTTGCTTCTGTTGCTGCTAATGTTAATATTGCTTCTGCTAATGCTGCTGCTAATGCTAGTCTTTGTTAAATGAACTTATACATAATAATAATAACAAGCCAACACTTCAGGTGCTTTGCTAATTGTAATCATGTTTTGCTTTAAAATGTGTTTTTCTTAAAAAGGATTTTACTTTATTTGTCTTCCTGGTCAGCGTCATTCAGGGTCAACACAGACCACTCTATTCACATTATCTTAATCTGGTTTCTTTCACATGTTGAAGACCCACTCACTGTTGGGGTCCAGGTTCTCACACAGCTATTGTTGCTTCTGCTAATGCGTGTTTGCTTCCGCTAATCTCTGTTCAATCAACCTATACCTAATAATTAGAAGCTACATTTTCTTTAAACTTCAGGTGTTTTGCAATTTAAAAATAAAATATGTTTTGGCTTTAAAATGAGTCAATATTGGATTGAATTTACATCTGAACAGAACACTTCTTCTTGCTTTATCTTTCTATGTTGTCGGGGTCTTTCAGGGTCCAACACAGACATCCCTGCACCACAGTATTCATATTGTGGTGCAGGGATGGACTCATTCCCTTCTGGAGGGGATCCCAGATACGTGGATCCTGAAGCTCAAGCCGGGGACCGGGGAGATGTTTCTAACTTTAACTCACTGTTGGGGTCCAGGCTCTCACACAGCTCGGTCTTGGCCTCTCCGTTGGGCCGGTCGCTGGCTTTGTGCGAGAGGCGGGACGACATGGTGGCGGCGGTGGCGACGGCCTTGAAGGAGCGTTTCCTCTTCTGCACGTTGAGCTCCGGGTGTAAGATGATGACGTAGACTTTGGGCATGAAGAGCATCCCGAGGGCCACGGACGCACTCAGGTTCATGGAGATGGTGAGGGTGGTGGTCTGGATGTACAGCTGGAGGGACAGAGGAAGAAGGTGAGGAGGTAAATGCATCACAAGGCGAGTTTCTTTATATAGCAGCTTTCAACACAAGCCAGGAAGCTCCAGTGAGTAGATTACTGCATGTTGTAAAGGCACACACACACACACACACACACACACACACACACACACACACACACACACGCGCACACGCACACGCACGCGCCACACGCACACACACACACGCACACACACACGCACACACGCACACACACACACACACACGCACACACACACACGCACACACACGCACACGCGCACACACACACACACACACGCACACACACACACACTGCATTGTTCTTGTATTATCTCTTACTTTCACACGGCCTAGAAAGGATGAGATGCGCTAAAATAACCTTTTCTCCAAATAAAGTAAAAAATAATTTAACACTATTTTTCACTTGCCAGTAAATCGGTGCGAGACGGCAGAGTCTCATCTTTAGTATTTTGTATCGTTTCCATCACGTCCACACAGATCGGCTGTCTGTGTGTTTATAACCCCCACGCAGCATCGCAGTGGCTCGCTGTGGAGACGCACCACGAGGGGAGGAACAAACGAGCAGCGACACGACGATGCGCTCAGAATATCTGACGCAGCAGCGGGAGGAAAAGTGTTCACGGTCTAAATCGAAAAAAGATTCTGCAAAACGAGCTGCGGATTCTTCTTCTTTCATCCAGTAACCAAAGGTATCCAATACATGCAGAGGAGCATCGACATATACGTGAAGTACCACCAGTAGAAGTACTCAGATCTTGTACTTGAGTAAAAGTACAAGTACTCAGATCTTGTGCTTGAGTAAAAGGAGAAGTACTCAGATCTTGTACTTAGTAAAAGTAGAAGTACTCAGATATTGTACTTGAGTAAAGTAGAAGTACTCAGATCTTGTGCTTGAGTAAAAGTACAAGTACTCAGATCTTGTGCTTGAGTAAAAGGAGAAGTACTCAGATCTTGTGCTTGAGTAAAAGTACAAGTACTCAGATCTTGTGCTTGAGTAAAAGGAGAAGTACTCA
The DNA here is from genome assembly GCA_036324585.1 of Champsocephalus esox. Lineage (NCBI taxonomy): Eukaryota > Metazoa > Chordata > Actinopteri > Perciformes > Channichthyidae > Champsocephalus > Champsocephalus esox. The sequence continues at coordinate 46,769,143 of CM070495.1, forward strand.
GATCTTGTACTTGAGTAAAAGTAGAAGTACTCAGATCTTGTACTTGAGTAAAGTACAAGTACTCAGATCTTGTGCTTGAGTAAAAGGAGAAGTACTCAGATCTTGTACTTAGTAAAAGTAGAAGTACTCAGATATTGTACTTGAGTAAAGTAGAAGTACTCAGATCTTGTACTTGAGTAAAGTAGAAGTACTCAGGTCTTGTACTTGAGTAAAGTAGAAGTACCAGAGTGTAGGAATACTCTGTCACAGTAAAAGTATTCAAAATGTCCCTCAAGTGAAAGTAGAAAGTATTCTCATCTAAATATCGTAAAGACAGTGAAAGTAGTCGTTGTGCAGATTGGTCCATTTCAGAATAATATATATGATGTGTTTTAGAATGATTGATCATGAAAGTGTTCTCAGAGCTGGTGGAGGAGCAGCTAGTCTGAAGTACTTTGTAGACTGCAGGGTAGCTGGTGGAGGTGCAGCTAGTCTGAAGTACTTTGCAGACTGCAGGGTAGCTGGTGGAGGTGCAGCTAGTCTGAAGTACTTTGTAGACTGCAGGGTAGCTGGTGGAGGTGCAGCTAGTCTGAAGTACTTTGTAGACTGCAGGGTAGCTGGTGGAGGTGCAGCTAGTCTGAAGTACTTTGTAGACTGCAGGGTAGCTGGTGGAGGTGCAGCTAGTCTGAAGTACTTTGTAGACTGCAGGGTAGCTGGTGAGGTGCAGCTAGTCTGAAGTACTTTGTAGACTGCAGGGTAGCTGGTGGAGGTGCAGCTAGTCTGAAGTACTTTGTAGACTGCAGGGTAGCTGGTGGAGGAGCAGCTAGTCTGAAGTACTTTGTAGACTGCAGGGTAGCTGGTGGAGGTGCAGCTAGTCTGAAGTACTTTGTAGACTGCAGGGTAGCTGGTGGAGGTGCAGCTAGTCTGAAGTACTTTGTAGACTGCAGGGTAGCTGGTGGATTTACTCCAGGTGGAACTAAAGTCTGATTCAACACTTGATTAGATTTACCATCATTCATCCAGATCTGAGAAGTAACTGAAGGTATTAAATACATGTAGTGGAGTCGAAGTACACCATGTACCTCTGAACTGTAGTGGAGTAGAAGTACACCATGTACCTCTGAACTGTAGAGGAGTAGAAGTACACCATGTACCTCTGAACTGTAGAGGAGTAGAAGTACAAGGTAGCAGAATATGGAAATACTCAAGTAAAGTACTAGTCCCTCTTGCACTTGTTTACTCCTCTGATGAAAAGAGCGATGATGAGGATTGTGCTCTGAATGCTCTCTAAAGACTCCATTAGGATATTAAAGCGGTTTGATATCATCATTATCCTCATTACCGCTGATCTGCTGAGCTTCATGGATCCCCCTGACCCAAATACACTCAGCAATAATCATGTGTTCAAACAGGGTTATCACAAAGACTTCATCTAAAGCCGGGTTGTGACTGGGGAGCTTCTGCAGAGGAAGTCAATAAACCTCCGGATGTATTTGTTGTTCGAGGTGCAATATTAGACTCAGCAGCGAAGACGCTACTATGTCCAGCTTCGCTCGAATGCACTGTTCGTATCAGCGCCCTCATGCTATACCTCATGGAAACACCCTGAGCTCTTACGTTGATGTTGGAGATTTCAATCAAAAACCAAATTGAAACCCTCTGTCCTCAGACCCTCTGTCCTCAGACAGAGGGTCTGAGGACAGAGGGTCTGAGGACAGAGGGTCTGAGGACAGAGGGTCTAAGGACAGAGGGTCTGAGGACAGAGGGTCTGAGGACAGAGGGTCTAAGGACAGAGGGTGTCGTATTGTCATACTGATATTCTGTACACACTGTGAAGTCCACTGAGACAGATGTAACATGTGTGATATCGGGCTCTAAATAAACATTGATTGATTGATTGATTCTATATGTGAGAAAACTTTAAAACAATGGCGATGCTAAGTGGGATAGCATGTCAACATAGGCGGCGCCAGGGGGTGCTAGGGGGCGCTGAAGCTCCCCCTCGGATAGCCATAGCACCCCCACGAAATGTATGTCTTTTTTTATTTTTACGTGTGGAATTCATAATTTGAAAAATGATTGATGAGAAAATAATACGCCGCAGAACAGAACAAGTACTTCTGTGTCTGTGTTTCATTGAAGCGCGGCTCTGTGTGTGTGGCCGGCGCCACACAGTGTGATTAAGCGAGCGCGCGAGAGAGCACACCGTGCCAGGGACCGTGTTGTTAGCATCTGTTCAGCTGCACTAACGGCTATAAGGAGCTGTTTCCACAGCAACGTGAAGGGAGTGTCCTCTCCTGCCAGACCGAGGGACTCAGGGAGCGACAGGACTCTCTGAGTGTGGAGCTCACTTTAGTCTAAGTTATCTCAGTGGGTCTGAAACGGTTTGGTCACGATTTATTATTTTATATATTTATTTATGTAAACAATTATTTCCGAGGCACACCTTCATGTGATCATTATAGTTATAAAAGAATAAGAGAATACATGAAAAACAGAAGAATACACTTTGAAAGGGGAGTGATGAATGAAATATCCATAAAGAAAAAGTACACCTGTTTCATCTGGTGCTGAGAGATGTCTCCAGATCTCTCCATGCTGCTCTCAAAGTGCACCAGATTGATGCTTTCAACTTCAATATTAAAACAAATCTTCCCGGGGGAGCATGCCCCTGGATCCCCCTAGAGGAGGTTAGGTCCACCCCCACTTATAAAAATAGCACTTTACCCCTGCTTACACCTATATGCCGGGAGCTGATTATCGAGCCTTCATTGTAACAAGTACACTGTGTGTGCGTGGGGATTGTAGCAGGAGAACATTCCTCGTTAGCGCCCGGTAGCTACCCCACAGCACCCCCGAAAGAACATCTCTGGCGCCGCCACTGCACGTCAATGGGGATTTCAATGTTAAGTTAGTATTAATGCTAATCATTAGTCAGCTGATCATTTGGGATATGTCATGTTCCTGTATTTATGATATAACAACAACAGTCCAGCACCTTGTATATTTGAGTGTTTCTATTTCAGTTTGACTAAATACGCGCTTCAGATGAACATCCCTAAATCGACCCGTTGCCTCCTGGGTTTCTGAAGACGATGCTAAGCGATCTGCAACACTACACATCACCCATACGTTTCTCTCTCCTGTTTTCATTAGTTACTAAAAGTAAAAGGACTTCTTGTAGAAAGGTATTTCTTCAGAGTAGATCCTCCTGATTTCCTTCCTCACACACCTCACCTGTTCCTCTCACCTGAACCCTCATAATCCTGCGGGGACACACGGTGCCTGTGTTACATGGAGATACAGCAAATCCCCTTTCAGCGCAGCAGACAGCCGTTATCAGCGCCACAAAGGGACGCTGAAGCACACGGAGCTAATCCCTCTGCTTTATGGCACGGCACAAAACCTGCCTTATGGCGCTCAACGCAGACTTCAAAAGGTGGTGAAACATGAGGTGCAGAAGTTTCTTTGAGGCTCAGGAAACTCGTGAAGCAACAAGGAAGAAGCAACGTATGGAAGATAAAACAAACGTGTGTTTATGTATTCTGATAAATATATAACTGTTTACTTCCTGTCTGTTCATGAGGACATGTTGCACTGGGACTCCTTCCCTCTGTTTGTGTTCTGCTCTCAGTGTTCCTCAAACTGGTCTCCTGAACGCATCAACAGCCTCTTTCACATCCTCCTCTTCACCCCTTCCTCCCCCATGCCTTCATCGCATCACTCCATCCATGTTTGTTTCTTTGCTCCTCTCCTTTCTGTATGCAATGTTTAAGTTATTCAATTCAGTTTGTGTGTGTGTGTGTGTGTGTGTGTGTGACCCAATAAGACACACTATTGTAAAAATGCTACATGCATTGTTTCTCAGAGATGCAAGCTTATCCTTTATTGAGAATACTATAAGCTGCTGCAGGATGATGCATTTGGGTCCCTGATCCAATGGGATTCCTCCATGTGAGTTTGGATTACTGCAGAAAAGTCATCAGCAGCGAACCGCTTCGACACGTGTATTTTGGTTTATTCACGGCATTCATTTTGTTATTCTCCAGTATTGTTGTTCTATAGCTATTTGTTGATGTAACCCAGTTCGTGTTCTTTGAAATTGAAAAGGATATCGCTTTGTGTTTGATACTTTCGTTGCAGTTGTTTATGTCTTAAGTGTAATTTGGCTTGGCTTCCTATTTTTTATGGACATGCTTTTATTTTGAAGGAGAGTTAGCACTGTTCACAGGAAGTTGTTGTTGCTATGGAAACAACGTAACGGAGATTAATGGAGAACAGTCATATCTACATATAAAGACGGAGAAAGTAAACGATAACGTTTATGGTTAAGTGTTAGCACCCCCCGAAGAGGGGGGTGCTAAGCTCTTACGTTGATGTTGGAGATTTCAATCAATTCAATCAAAAACGAAATTGAAACCCGAATAGTACTCCAACGAACGAATATTCGGATATTCGGGTACAGCCCAACTTCACGTCACCACCGCTAAGCTAAAGGCGGCTAGCGTTGAGCGTGATGACATTTAGTCTTCTCATTTAGACACTTGTTAGTAACCTCCGACTAACGTAGTTTATGTCGTATCTGGGTTCATGTGTCTTGTAGTCAAACATATTTACACCAGGGATAGAGAGACACATTTCCTCTGCAGGAAGCTTGGGTTCCGACTTCGAGATGGACTAGAGGATCCCTGTGTCTGCGAGGGTCCGCTATTGTCCTCAAATAACATTTGTTCCTGACTTCAGTCCAGTTGTTAGCGTATTCATTTATAGCTTTGTTTGAGGAGAGGTTGCATTAGGAGATTGAAGGAATGTAATTATTCCTGAAAAGAAAACAAAGGACAGCAGAAACTCCTTGGACACCACTTAATGTAGAGAACCAGACTGAAGCACACTCATTTGTAGTAACCATTGAACCACTTGCAACTGGCCTCACCCACGGAAAGTGAGTACAAACCTTTAAGAAAGACTGTACTTATAGATTCTCGATCTCAAACTAATCTAAACTCTGTAAACAAGACCCCAGTAAACCTGAACTCCTCACTTTGAGCAGAGCCTCCAATTCTCGAGGTTCGGTTTCTGAGGAATGCATCTTTCATTTTTTAAAGATTAAGTTTTTCTGCTTGCTTTATCAGATCAACGTTTCTGAAGTGGTCGGGTTGAGATTCTGCTTCTGTTTTCAGAAGGAGGCATTGGGTCGCTGCTAGAAACCAGTGCATTGCTCCTTGAGGTTAGGCGCGAGTCCCTGCTCAAAGGAAAGGAGAATATTGGGGAAGTGTTTCCCTTGGGACGGAGTCATAGCATGTTTCTATGTGTCTGCCAGCACAAGAAAATCTCTTGAGGCCTAGCACCAGGGCCGGCTCTAGACAATATTCTGCTCTAGGCGAGATTTTATATATAAAGAATAAATGAAAGATCTCTACAAAAGACAAATACACTACAAAAACAGAAACGTATTGACATTGATAATAGACGTCAACATGGCTTCAAATGTATTCAGTATTGTAGGAACATTTAATTGGGGGGTGGACATCACCTCCTCTAGGGGGGGTCCGGGGGTATGCCCCCCCGGGAAGATTTTTTTTGAACATTTTAAAGTAAAATGCTTCAATCTGGAGCACTTTGAGCACACACATTCTAATAACAACAGCACCGATACCGGTGTGCCCTCTCTCCCTCGCTCGCTCGCTCTCTCCCTCGCTCGCTCTCTCGCTCCCACGCTCGCACTTTGGCTGTGAGCTGCGGGTGCCAGATAAGCCAACATCCCCACTTTTATCACTTACAGCGCCATCGTACAGGGCGAATGAAAAGTGTAGCCGGGAGGAAAAGGATGTTACATTTACTTAATTATGAATGTTGTTACATCGAGGCCAAAAATTAGGATGAGCCCCAACGGTCAAAAATGTTTTTTCCCCTCCCAGAGCTGCCAGCGCAGCGCCCCCCAGATCTGGCGCCCCTATGCCAAAAACCAGCCCTGCCAGTACATACAGTGGCAATGTCTCAAGATTTAGCAAACACACACCTTTATTGAACATACAGTAACACAAAAACTACAAATCCACATAACAAACAATAAAAAAAAGGGTCCCACTTTTTTTTGGGTACCTGGCTGGCGCCCCCTATGGGGGGGGTGGGTTGAACAGGTTGAAGCAAACCAACGCTGTCTTAACCCTTATGTTGTGTTCGAGTCTCCTGTGACCCGTTTCAAGTTAAAATGATATAATAACTACGCTCTAGTTTTTTTCGGAACAAGGCTTCATGATATCCACAACAGCTATATAAACACTAGGAAACTGATTTTGACAATAATGCCGAGTCTGAAGGTCTCTAAAAAAAAAGAAGTGTATCATTTGGTGTTCGGGTCTGGGGAGAGCCAGCAGAATTGTTTTGGGTGACTCGAGGTCAGATTTGGCCCAATCAAGACTCATCTTTGACTTCAGACACCCCGGCCCCACCCCCTTCATCAACTGTAACAATGCTTTGCACCTGGTCTCCCCTCCCTCTCCCCTCCCTCTCCCCCCCCTCCCCCCCACCTTGTTTCAAAGAATATGTACACTAACACTTGAACCTGAACACACACATGCACGTGTGCAATATGATGATGATTGTACGGTTGTGAATGCATTATAATTATAAATTAGTTATGATGTAGTTAAAACAATATTGGATGATAGTTTGTGTTTTGGACTGAAATAAACACCTTGAACGGTAACAGATTTTGAACGCAACACAAGGGTTAAACGATTCAGTAAAATATCATTGATATATCCCTGCAATAAGCGACGTTCATCTTTCTTCCTCCTAAGGAATTTAAAAATGAATGTCCAGAAATGTATATCTGTTGGGACACAACTAGTTCAACAGACTTCATATAATCATTATGTATCCCTGCAGTTTATGATGGCTAAAGCTTATCAACACGTTGCTGCAGATTGCGCTCCATGTTTCACACAGAGCCTCATTTCATTTAGCAGTTATGTTTAGAGACTTTTTACTTTTGGAAAAGGTTGCCTGCATCCTTCAACTTTCCTCACTTTATTGACCTCGCGCTTCACCGGCTCATATGCTGCTTCATGGCTCGTACTGACACCAGCTGTATCAACCTTCACCTGACAAAGAAACAGCTTTTAAGCTTTTGAATAAACTGTTTTGAGTTAAAACAGGCCAACTAACTATTTAGATGATCTATATGTGATTACTTGATCCAAAGTAAAATAAACACGTCAACAATGTTTGAATAACGACTCTCCCCGCCTGAGCGTAACACAGATCCACACTGCATGGCTGACCATACGTATGAACTCATATTTGAATTACAAGAGCCATCAATTTGGTGACAGCTAGTTACATTTCTAAAATGAAATGCAAATGTTATCTAGCGTGATTTACAGATAGATAGATAACGTTGAAATTAAACCTCAAAATTCCAATATTCTGGACTTTTTTTTTAATCTAAAATGTCCAAGTTCTTTCTCAAAATCCTGACTTTTTCTCAAAATTCGGACTTTTTCTCAAAATTCTGACTTTTTTCCTTAAACCGACCTTTGTCTTCTGTCAGTGAGAGTTATTCTAAAGTGTTTACATGCTGCGAGTGCTAACAGGAAGACATAAGGGTTTAAACATGCAGTGGGAATAAGGTGAACAGAACAATATAGTTATAGCCTAATATAGCTAATTCCACGAGTCTTCCTACCCTGTGGTAACCGAAACACAGAGTCTTGTGACGCCTGGATTGCAGCTGTTGGCCTTTATTAAATCTGCACGCTGTAGTTGTTTCATCAGGACCGAATAGCTGAGGAGAATGAACACCGCCCGGTTCAGAGCAATCTGATATTAGGAGATACGTCGCTCTCTTAATGCGACATTCGACCAAACCACATGCACGTTAAACTCCGTCTGGATTGCTAAACAAGAACTTCACAACTGCCTGCTTGCATCCGGGTGATTCCACTCCAGCATTGAGCTTCAAACCAAGGCCTCTCTGCACAGCGACGGGATGAGATTATCTTCTCGTGGCTCGAAGCCTGCGGGCTGATAAACGGGGACTCGACGGTGATCTTCCCCGTATCGAGGGACGCAGCAACGCTCTGCTCGACATAGATTTCCGCAATCTTGTGATTTGTTGATTTGAAGTAGCAGCGTGTCGGTGCGCTGGTTCCGTACGAGGGAATCAGATGTGTGGAGTTATAGAATCAGATGTGTGGAGTTATAGAATCAGATGTGTGGAGTTATAGAAACAGATGTGTGGAGTTATAGAATCAGATGTGTGGAGTTATAGAATCAGATGTGTGGAGTTATAGAATCAGATGTGTGGAGTTATAGAATCAGATGTGTGGAGTTATAGAATCAGATGTGTGGAGTTATAGAATCAGATGTGTGGAGTTATAGAATCAGATGTGTGGAGTTATAGAATCAGATGTGTGGAGTTATAGAATCAGATGTGTGGAGTTATAGAATCAGATGTGTGGAGTTATAGAATCAGATGTTGAGATGCTGGTGATGGAACGAGACTCACAGCATTCAGCTCCTTGAAGACTCATGCTGCTAACGCTTGACATGTCTTCACTGAATTCCTGATCATTGCTAATTCTTTTCTCACAAACATCAACAACAGATTAGAAAACAGCAGGACGAGGACCAGGACCTTTATAAAGGTCAGGACCTCATCATAAAGGGGGGTCAGGACCTAAGGAACCATATCTACCATCTCCATCCTACCCTCATCATAAAGGGGCAGGACCTAAAGCACCAGATCTACCATCTCCATCCTACCCTCATCATAAAGGGGGGGTCAGGACCTAAGGAACCAGATCTACCATCTCCATCCTACCCTCATCATAAAGTGAGGACCTAAAGCACCAGATCTACCATCTCCATCCTACCCTCATCATAAAGGGGGGTCAGGACCTAAGGAACCAGATCTACCATCTTCATCATACCCTCATCATAAAGGGTCAGGACCTAAAGCACCAGATCTACCTTCTTCATCCTACCCTCATGATAAAGGGGGGGGGGAAGGACCTAAAGAACCAGATCTACCTTCTCCATCCTACCCTCATCATAAAGGGGTCAGGACCTAAAGAACCAGATACCTTCTTCATCCTACCCTCATCATACCGGGGGGTCAGGACCTAAGGAACCAGATCTACCACCTTCATCCTACCCTCAATAACCCATCTTCTACTCACTCATCCACCCCGACGTACCCTTCACCCATTCACTCCATTGTGTACCTTGTACGGAGACCTTGAGAGCCTTGAAAGGCGCCTTTATAAATAAAATGTATTATTATTCGTATTATTCATCCGTTCTTACCTTTTCTGCAGACTGTGCCGTGCCGAAGAAGATGGGGATGAAGGCCAGCCACACAATGCAGGTGGTGTACATGGTGAACCCGATGGGCTTGGCCTCGTTAAAGTTCTCCGGGACCCCGCGGGTCTTTATAGCGTAAACAGTACACGTCACCATCAATAGGATACTGTAACCCAACGAGCAGATGATCTGGAGATCCGTGATGTCACACTTCAACACGCCGCGAGCCTTAAACGGGTTGAAGGTCTTCTGCTCCTCGTAGTCTACGATGGTGTTGGGCGGATCCACTATGAACCAGATGAAAACCCCCATCAGCTGCACAGAGATGAGGATGGAGGTGATGGCCAGCTGCGAGGTGGGGCTGATCAGCCGGGGCGCCGTCACCGACTTCTTGCCTTGCTCAAAGATCCGGTATATACGGTTGGTTTTGGTGAGGAGGGCGGCGTAACTGATGCACATACCCAGCCCCAGGAAGATCCGTCTGAACGAACACACCCCCACGTCCGGCTTGGCGATCATGAGGAAGGTGATGATGTAACACAGGAAGATCCCCGTGAGCAGGACGTAGCTCAGTTCTCTGCCGGACGCACGGACGATCGGTGTGTCGTTGTACCGGACGAACGTGGCCATGACGAGGATGGTGGCGGTGATGCCGATCAAGGCGAGTAACACGGGGATCACGGCCCAGGGGGAGCTCCACTCCAGCTTGGTGATAGGGATGGGCTGGCAGGCGCTGCGGTTGGCGTTGGGCCTCATGTTGTAGGAGCACAGCTTGCAGGTGAACTCATCGTACTGGTACTGGTATCCGTCGCAGGGCTCGCAGTGCCAGCAGCACGGCATGCCCTTCACCACCTTCTTCCTCTCGCCCGTCTTACAGGGGAGGCTGCAGACGGAGCTGGGGACGTCCTGCTCCCCCCGAGGCCACTGCATGTCTTCCACCTGCAGACACAACACGAGGGACGGTTACATCAGAGATTCACAAGATTATTAAAGGTCTCCTATTATACTCTTTTTCTATATTTAACTTTACGAAGCAAAGTTAAATATCATGAAACATGTTACTTCTTAGGAAGAAAACGTAATTATACATGCACATATTATTAATATTAAAAGGAAATTAAGCATACAAAAAAACCTTCCTCTCTTCATTACTAGGATTAACATGTTTATCTTATATTACAAGTTGTCTGACAGGTTTGTTTAAATATGCTAACGAGGCGTTTGTGTTGCTAACTGTTTAGGAGAAATCTGCAGACACAAATAAATGTGGATTTAGATTTGTTTATTTCCGATAATCTGAAGTAATATGTTGAATCTGAATATAGATGCATGGTAACACATGTTATAGTCCGTAATGTCTCGCATTAAAATTGCATTATCTGTATCTTGAACCCTCAGTGAAGGGAAGCAGGTTTTATTTGACTCTAATATGGAGCGTGGATTCCTCTCACACTGTAAAACGTAGAAGTAGAAGCAGCTTTAATTAATGGTGATAAATTAGCTGTGAGCTTCTGGTTCCTCAGGTTCCCCCTGCCGTTAAACAAGAGCTTCTGGTTCCTCAGGTTCCCCCTGCCGTTAAACAAGAGCTTCTGGTTCCTCAGGTTCCTCCTGCCGTTAAACAAGAGCTTCTGGTTCCTCAGGTTCCTCCAGCCGTTAAACAAGAGCTTCTGGTTCCTCAGGTTCCTCCTGCCGTTAAACAAGAGCTTCTGGTTCCTCAGGTTCCTCCTGCCGTTAAACAAGAGCTTCTGGTTCCTCAGGTTCCTCCTGCCGTTAAACAAGAGCTTCTGGTTCCTCAGGTTCCTCCTGCCGTTAAACAAGAGCTTCTGGTTCCTCAGGTTCCTCCAGCCGTTAAACAAGAGCTTCTGGTTCCTCAGGTTCCCCCTGCCGTTAAACAAGAGCTTCTGGTTCCTCAGGTTCCTCCAGCCGTCTGATCTGACAGCTTGGCTGCTGCTAATGAGAAATGCATACTCTATTGGAGCCACATCCATACAGATGAATCCCACATGGATCACAGCTCTGAGGTCTTAGCTATCTGGGATTCGCCCTCAATACAGCAGATCGCTCTGAAGCTGGAGAATCGCTGCTCATCGTCTGAGGGGACGTCAGAGGGACGTCATAGGGACGTCAGAGGGACGTCATAGGGACGTCAGAGGGACGTCCAACGCTGATTGGCTTTCGGGAGAACGCGTCACGTGAATTTGACGCTCGAGTTGAAAAAATTGAACTCGCGTTTGACGCGGCCGCATTCAATCGCCTCATTCGCGTCCACCGCTTCATGCTCGCCGTCGGAGTGAATTTGCGTCCGTCCGCATCTCTGCTTTGACTTTACATGTCATCGCGCAAGCCCCAAAAACCTCATCGCGTCCGGTGTGAACGCAGCATCGCAATCACAAAACGTGGAATTCTTATTTTAACTGAATATTTTGACTTTTTTCAAAAAGTCTGTTTGTTTCTCAAAATCATAAAAAATCCCAAAATCTCTAAAGTTTGAATTTTATCAGAATTCTGACTTTTTCTGTACATTTTGACTTTCTTTCACAAAATCTCAAAAAATCATGACTTTTTTCTCAAAATCCTAATTTCTTTCTCTAAATTCAGACTTTTCATGACCTTCCCCCAAAAAATAAACATTTAGACTTTTTTCTCAAACTTTAGGTTTTTATCTGGCAATTCTTTTTTTTTAAATCGACCTTTGTCTTCTGGCAGTGGGCGTTATTACAAACTATCCACATGAGCTTTCGTCTAAAAACTTTGAAAATCATATCATGTGGGATGTTCACTGAAGCACACATTTCGAAATACCTTATTTGAGAACTTTACTGACTAGTTTCTTAACAGATTACGATTTTACAGATACCAGTTATACATCTATTAGATGTTCTGAACATGTATTGCCAATCGATACTAGGTCAGAAAATATTGCCCGATTTAACGCGACGTCGGTCTTCTTTCCAAATAGATAAACAGATAACGTGTCTCTGCACCTCTTCTGATTTGTACCTTAGGATGTTAAACCCTTCTAATAGCTGCATGTACACACTGCCACACTACGAGAAAGCAATACATAAGGGCTGAAGTGCACAAAGACTCAATAAATCACCAGAACCGGCCCGGCGATGGTCAGATAACGGTTCCGGTGTTTTGCTGCTGATGCTCTGGCAGATAGCCGCTCTCTGTTTAAAGAGATTTAAAGGCTTCTGTGACCCAGAGCCGATCAATTTCAGCGCAGGAAGGACATCTTCAAACAGACTATCCACAGAGGCCAATCCTCCATCACTCTGTGGTCGCAGCAGTCCGGAGAAAAACCTAAAAAACTGCTGCTGAATGTTATCGCCTCCCACCATCATCCAGACTCTCCCTGGGGACGATAACTTGGGATCGTCGGGGATAAAAAGATGCATCCATCGAGCAGCCGGAGGTCGTATCGCTGAGATTCAGCAGCCCGACAAGAAGGAACACTGCAAACAGACCCTTTAACCAGAGAGGGTAAAAGTACAAGTTCCTTTGCTCAAGTAGTACTCGGGGTACAACGGGGCGGCACGACATCAAAAACATCTGCGGAGTCACACGAACACAATTCCTCTCACACAGTTCCTTCCGTCTCTAAGGACGGACCATGCGTCTTTATTAACAGCAACACCGTGGAAACTAAAGCTGGTTGCATCTCACAGAGGGGCTCGCTGCAGACACACTGACCGGCGATGTCTCTGCAGACAAAAGCAAATCAGGTCTCGAGTATTTTCACAGATAATGTGTTTCTACTCTGCACGGAAATACTGTCTGAGAGGCACAACAGGAAAATGCTTTTTGATGCCGTCTGCTGATCATTTGTGCGCGTGTTGTAAGCCTTTCTGTATACATTTACCCACGTCTGTATGTATATATATCTATATATATATATATAGATATATATATATATCTATATATATGTATGTATGTATATGGATTTATGGATTTTCAAGTCTCTTTGACAGGTGCGTTAATGATCCTGTCAGATGGTGTGTGTGTGTGTGTGTGTGTGAGAGAGAGAGAGTGTGTGAGAGTGTGTTTGAGTGATCTGTCAGGGTTTATCTGGTCATGTTCATACGCACGTTACAAATTCATATCTTCACTCTCATAGTTTGAGCATCATTGATTATTTTATTTTCCGTAATAATTTAAATTGAAAGGAAACCGTCAGGAGTTCAGACGGTTTGTGATTTTATCATTTTGTGTAAGCACTTTTTATTGTGGCATCAAGAAAGCAATTCAGAGAAAACATTGATAAATCACCAAAAGTGTTTAATATTAAAATTAAATAAATTATGAAAATTAAAATACAAAAGAATACTGAACAAAATAAAAGTATAAAGAAAAGATGAAAATGTTTAAAAATACAACAAATAATTATTTAGCACGATTTCTTGATTAAAAAGTCAATAAAAACGTCGAGGATTCCTTGTGAGAAACGGATGATTATCGAGGTGCTGTTTTTAATCTAGAGTATAACAAAGTGCATATCTTCACCGACACACACACATATTGATTTCTGACTCAGTGCATGTATTTCATCTGTATCTGCAGCGAGCATCATCACAGCAAGGACAACCGATTACTGACGACAGGAGGGATTACAAGCGACTAGAACATCCCCCTCCATGTTGAATAATGTTGTCAATATAACCAGCGTAGTGTCGGCATTGATAGCAGTGCTGTCTTGTTGCTTTTCTTTCACCTCAATCTGCCCGGCAACAGGGTTACGTGGTGAGTCTTATTCAGCACACTATGGGCGAGATAGCTGGAGTTTTTGTCACTCGAGGGCACTTTTGAGGCCAGATTTGTACATCAATTTGATATAATGAAGGGCATCGAGAACACGCTGACTAATTCTGCTGCTGAAATCATCCAAAGTGATGTGAAAAGAGTCAATTTGATAAGATTTAGAGCAGGTTTAGGACCTTTTTCAGGAGATTTTAAAGCCCCTCTACACTCGAACTGAACATTCCGTCACATACACACCCATTATAACATCTGAAACGCTATGAAAATTCAACAAAACTTAAATTGGAATTTTAGGAAAACCGTTCCATCTATCAAAAAACCCTTTTAGTTTAATAAAGCTCAGAGTCTGCAGAGCTGTTTAAAACTGTAATCTATATTATCCGTTAAAGTATGGTGAAGCAGTGTGGCCTCAAATTTGGGTGAATTTGAGCTCACGTCGATTTCCGATTAAATCCTATTTATTCCATTTGTTTAGATATGCATGAAAGCAGCGGGGCGAATCTCTTAGAAAAGTTATAGCACAACAGTCCCGCTCATTATGGACGTTTTGATGTGTTTATGTTGTAGCAACGCTCCGGGACTAGCAGCGGTCCTAACTTTTAACTTTCAGATGATAATTCAGATGAAAATGTATGCAGGATTATAATCTGTGTGCAACAGCTCGCAGAGGATTAGCACCAGATGTCAAGAGGTGCAAAAACACTGCCTGTAATATAATGAAACTGTGACCAGTACCAACCTCTATATCCGTGTATTATACCGTGTGTGCAGGTTAAACACAGCGCTGAATATATATCCTTTATTTAAACAGGTAAAAAAACTCATTGAGATTAAAATCTCTTTTCCAAGAGTGACCTGGCCAAGAAGGGCAGCATGTACAAAGTTACAACATATAAAACACAGACATGAAAGGCAGACAAATACAGCTGTAAAACACAAATAAAATGGCACATTAGCCAATCAATATACGAAGTAAAACAAACTATTAAAATCATTCAAAAACTGGCAACATTTAAAACGATTTCAGGATATACGAGCACTCACATCGACCAATGGTGTCGTGTTCTCTGTCCTTTAAGATGGACCTGAATTCCCCCATAGTGACTACATCTGAGAGTTTCAGCTCCTTCTGTTCCAAGCTGTGGGGGCAGCATGTCTAACAGCTGTTGTTCCCAGTTCTGTTCTCACTGGAGGAACCAGCGTCTGAACCACATCTTGGGAGCGCAGGCCATACAGACTTTCTCTTTGACACATATATGTGCCGATGTAGGAGGGAACCAACCCAAGCAGAGATTTATAAATAAAACCCAACCAATGGGAAGGTCTGCGAGCAGACAAAGATGGCCAATTAGCAGCAGCATATAAAGTGCAATGGTGTACTCGATATCCACATCCAGTGATACATCGTAAGGCACAATGGTACACAGTATCCAAGCTCTTTAGGCACTGGTCAGAGGCATTCATGTATATCAGGTCACCATAATCTAATACAGGTAACAACGCTGCAGATATCAGATGTTTCCTTGTCTGAAAAGAGAAACAGGATTTATTCCTGTAAAAGAAACCTAATTTTATTTTTATCTTTGAAACAACATTTTCCGTGTGTAACTTGAAAGACGAGTTCTGTTCAATAAGAAACCCCAGATATTTGTAAATCGTGACCCTCTCAATGTCAGTCCCTTGAGCAGTACAAATATTGGGTAGAACAGATGGTAACTTTTTGCCATTCGAAAATATCATTACTTTGGATTTTTCAGCATTTAATACCAACTTTAGTTGATATAAATGGGTTTGTATGACATCAAAGGCAGACTGGAGGAAATCTAGACTTTGCTCTATAGAAGCGGAGGAACAATAAATAACAGTGTCATCTGCATACAAATGGTAAGAAGCATTTGCTAAATTATTACATAGATTATTTACATATATGGTAAAAAGAATGGGTCCTAATATGGAACCCTGTGGCACACCCTTTGCTATCGGGAGGAAGGAAGAAAAGGACCCAGAAAATTGGACGCATTGGGTTCTCGCTGATAAATAATTTAAAAACCAACCTACAGTATGCCTAGATAAGCCGATACTGTGAAGTCTTTCCGTCAGGATGATATGATCAACTGTGTCAAAAGGGATTGTGCTGAGTCATGATCAGAAACTGCCATTTTCTAAATTAATCTGGTAATCCTGTATCATGGATATGAACGATTTAATCCCAGAATATAAACTACACATAACAAACATTAATCTCAGAGAAAGAGATAAGTACTGAGACTCTGCAGGTTAAACACACGCTAATACTGATGCTAACAAGACAAATACAGAGTCTAAAAATATGAATACAATAATCAGAAATATGTTGACAGGTCTATCAGTGTGTTTTCTGCAGACGTGTGGAGCCAAGGTAAGATGAAGCCAGTGAGAAGTAAATATGTTAAGTGTGTGTGTATTTGCATTGCAGAAAAGTGTTTAAAAATAGCTAAAGTTAAACATAAGATATACATTTTTTAGGAACAAGGTATTTGCGGTAGGAGAGCACTCATTCAGTGCAAACATTGCTTTAAAGAGTCCCACTGCAGTCAAAATTAAGTTATTTTGATAGGTAGACATTCATCCAGGGTGCTTCAACATTTTATTTTAGAAAACTAGGAATATTTAAATGAATATCATGGTAAAAGACACTTAAAGTACAATTTCTAAAGTATTTATTTAAACGAAATCACCAGAAACATGAGTCCTCTTAAGGTCGGAGAAGAATCATAGTCCCTGGTTAGTCATGCATACATGTATGTGTGTGTGTGTGTGATGGATAGGTAGAAATCCATAATTTCCCTCTTTGGTAGATATCATGCAAGGCTGCTTGACATTTTGTTTTTAAGAATTTATTAAGGAATGTTTCTGGTAAAAGACCTTTTATAAACAGACCAGAAACACAACTCCTCATATGGTCAGAGTAAAATCACAGTCCACTGTTAGCCATATAGACATGTATGTGTGTGTACGTATGTGTGTGATGGATGGGTAGACATCCATAATTTCCCTCTTTTATAGGCAGATATCTCACAAGGCTGCTTTACATTTTATTTGTAATAATATTTAAAGGAATATTATGGTCAAAGATCTTTTATTAAAAAAATAGAAACAGAAGTCCTCGTATGGTCAGAGCGTCATGATAGTCCCCGGTTAGTCATATAAACGTGTACTTGTGTGTGTCTGTTTGTGGTAGATAGGCATTTACAAAACATTTAAAAGCACATCTTAAGTAATATTATGGTAAAATACTTTAAACGTAGGATTCCTTAAGTGTCTTTTTAATGATTAAACAGAAGTCAAGCAGAGTACAATGATAGTACCCCATTAGTCATGTAGACATGTGTATATGTGTGTCTGTTTGTATGTGTGCAAAATCTGATTTGTCCTTAAGAGGAAGAATAATGAGGGAAATACAATTGTAATAAAATAACAAACTGTTTTGTTTAAGAGTAAATCCCTTTTTATTACATTTTTTGTCTCAAAAAAACAGTTTTATTTTCAGATATTAATTAAAAAAAGGGATTTACTTTTGTTCTAAGCCTCTGAAATCTGGAGATGTGCTGCTGCTCTCTGTTTTCTATCATATTAAAGTGAATATCTTTGACACGACGAGACCTTTATCGACGTTTTCCATTAATCCCTGACATAAAGAGCAGATTAGTGGACAGCGAGAGGAATCATTAGTGGGTTATGATCATGTAATGTGTGTGTGTGTGTGTGTAATGTGTGTGTGTAATGTGTGTGTGTGTAATGTGTCCTCCCTTCATTTACATGCATGTGTCCCCAGACGTGTGATGTGAGGACGTGTCGTGCAGATCATAAATGTCAGTGTGCAGCGTTAGGGTAATCGATCCACAACGAGGCGGAGGTTCAAACAAAGGTCACTAATCTGCTAAACATGCTGATTACTGCTCTGATCTCTAAGGAAGACAGCGAGCCTGGATCTGATCCTCCGTCACGCTTCACGCACAGTTTCCATTGGTCCCTCTTCTTTAGAGAAGACCAGGAAGTGATGGATACACGGATCGTGTTCAAATCAATAGGCACGCAGTGACTCTAAAGAATAATGACCACGCACCAACACACATTCAGACTAAAGGAACCAGCTGTTTGGGAAATGAGAGAAGTAAAAAGTATAGGTATTTGAGTTCAACATGTAAGAAGTAGAAAGTACAGGTATTTGTGTTCAACATGTAAGAAGTAGAAAGTACAGGTATTTGAGTTCAACATGAGAGAAGTAGAAAGTACAGGTATTTGAGTTCAACATGTAAGAAGTAGAAAGTACAGGTATTTGAGTTCAACATGTAAGAAGTAGAAAGTACAGCTATTTGGGTTCAGCATGAGAGAAGTAGAAAGTACAGGTATTTGAGTTCAACATGTAAGAAGTAGAAAGTACAGGTATTTGAGTTCAACATGTAAGAAGTAGAAAGTACAGGTATTTGGGTTCAACATGTAAGAAGTAGAAAGTACAGGTATTTGAGTTCAACATGTGAGAAGTAGAAAGTACAGGTATTTGGGTTCAACATGTAAGAAGTAGAAAGTACAGGTATTTGGGTTCAACATGTGAGAAGTAGAAAGTACAGGTATTTGTGTTCAACATGTAAGAAGTAGAAAGTACAGGTATTTGTGTTCAACATGTGAGAAGTAGAAAGTACAGGTATTTGAGTTCAACATGTGAGAAGTAGAAAGTACAGGTATTTGAGTTCAACATGTAAGAAGTAGAAAGTACAGGTATTTGAGTTCAACATGAGAGAAGTAGAAAGTACAGGTATTTGAGTTCAACATGTAAGAAGTAGAAAGTACAGGTATTTGAGTTCAACATGTAAGAAGTAGAAAGTACAGCTATTTGGGTTCAGCATGAGAGAAGTAGAAAGTACAGGTATTTGAGTTCAACATGTAAGAAGTAGAAAGTACAGGTATTTGAGTTCAACATGTAAGAAGTAGAAAGTACAGGTATTTGGGTTCAACATGTAAGAAGTAGAAAGTACAGGTATTTGAGTTCAACATGTGAGAAGTAGAAAGTACAGGTATTTGGGTTCAACATGTAAGAAGTAGAAAGTACAGGTATTTGGGTTCAACATGTGAGAAGTAGAAAGTACAGGTATTTGTGTTCAACATGTAAGAAGTAGAAAGTACAGGTATTTGTGTTCAACATGTGAGAAGTAGAAAGTACAGGTATTTGAGTTCAACATGTGAGAAGTAGAAAGTACAGGTATTTGAGTTCAACATGTAAGAAGTAGAAAGTACAGGTATTTGAGTTCAACATGTAAAAGTAGAAAGTACAGGTATTTGAGTTCAACATGTAAGAAGTAGAAAGTACAGGTATTTGAGTTCAACATGTGAGAAGTAGAAAGTACAGGTATTTGTGTTCAACATGTAAGAAGTAGAAAGTACAGGTATTTGGGTTCAACATGTAAGAAGTAGAAAGTACAGGTATTTGGGTTCAACATGTAAGAAGTAGAAAGTACAGGTATTTGGGTTCAACATGTGAGAAGTAGAAAGTAAAGGTATTTGTGTTCAACATGTAAGAAGTAGAAAGTACAGGTATTTGTGTTCAACATGTGAGAAGTAGAAAGTACAGGTATTTGAGTTCAACATGTGAGAAGTAGAAAGTACAGGTATTTGAGTTCAACATGTAAAAGTAGAAAGTACAGGTATTTGAGTTCAACATGTAAGAAGTAGAAAGTACAGGTATTTGTGTTCAACATGTAAGAAGTAGAAAGTACAGGTATTTGTGTTCAACATGTAAGAAGTAGAAAGTACAGGTATTTGGGTTCAACATGTAAGAAGTAGAAAGTACAGGTATTTGGGTTCAACATGTAAGAAGTAGAAAGTACAGGTATTTGTGTTCAACATGTAAGAAGTAGAAAGTACATGTATTTGTGTTCAACATGTAAGAAGTAGAAAGTACAGGTATTTGTGTTCAACATGTAAGAAGTAGAAAGTACAGGTATTTGTGTTCAACATGAAGAAGTAGAAAGTACAGGTATTTGAGTTCAACATGTAAGAAGTAGAAAGTACAGGTATTTGAGTTCAACATGTAAGAAGTAGAAAGTACAGGTATTTGTGTTCAACATGAGAGAAGTAGAAAGTACAGGTATTTGGGTTCAACATGAGAGAAGTAGAAAGTACAGGTATTCGAGTTCAACATGTGAGAAGTAGAAAGTACAGGTATTTGGGTTCAACATGTAAGAAGTAGAAAGTACAGGTATTTGAGTTCAACATGTAAGAAGTAGAAAGTACAGGTATTTGAGTTCAACATGTGAGAAGTAGAAAGTACAGGTATTTGGGTTCAACATGTAAGAAGTAGAAAGTACAGGTATTTGAGTTCAACATGTAAGAAGTAGAAAGTACAGGTATTTGAGTTCAACATGTAAGAAGTAGAAAGTAAAGGTATTTGGGTTCAACATGTAAGAAGTAGAAAGTACAGGTATTTGAGTTCAACATGTAAGAAGTAGAAAGTACAGGTATTTGTGTTCAACATGTAAGAAGTAGAAAGTACAGGTATTTGGGTTCAACATGTGAGAAGTCAAAGTAAAAAGTCGTCAGAAAGATATGTAGTGGAGTAAAGTACTGATACCAGAAAAATGTACGCAAGTACAGTAACAAAGTATTTGTACTCCACTACTTCCCACCTCGGCCTTTAACCCTTTAACACGACTCAGAGAAATATCTCCCTCCTCCACGTCTTCCTCTCTTCCATTACAGTTTCTGATCAGATTCCTCACATCCATCACTCCACACGTTCTCAGTTTCAAACCTGTTACTGCTCGGTTTGAACTAAATGTCCTTCATGTTTTATGTTGTTTTATGTTGGTTCGTGTGGAAGCTGTTTGCTGCAGGTCTCCCTTGAGAAAGAGATCTATGATCTCAACGGGACCACCTGGTTAAATAAAGGTTTGAAATGAAAAGACGAAGTCAGGGTGGAGATCTGGTTTGCTGAGAGATGTGATGCCATGGACAGACATGAGGCAGGCCGTGCTGGACTGCAAGGGAATACTGTCTGAGAGGCACAACAGGAACATGCTTTTGATGCCGTCTGCTGATCATTTTTGATCAGCAGATCAAACAATCTGTGCAAGCCTTTCTGTACACATTTACCCACGTCTGTATGTATGTATATATATATATATGTGTATATATATATGTATATATATGCATTTATGTATTTTCATGTCTCTTTGACAGGTGCGTTAATGATCCTGTCAGATGGTGTGTGTGTGTGTGTGTGTGTGTGTGTGTGTGTGTGTGTGTGTGTGTGTGCAGTGACATTATGGAGGCAGCTGAAGGAACATCAACGTTTGTTATCAGATTAGTTTCTGTTTGCTCTTATTATAAAAATATGTCGTGCAGGTTAATAAAGCAGTGACTTCTTTCCTCCTCCTCTCCTCCTCCTCCTCCTCCTCCTCCTCCTCCTCCTCCTCCTCCTCCTGAACACAGAGGCCGATCTGAACATGTTGGAGGCGACAGATGAGTTTTAATTTTCTCACTTTGTCTTCGTCTGCTATGTGCGTGACACCTCCTCTGACCTCCATCTCCTGACATGAGACATCAGGACTCCTTCTGTCTCTCTGTGTGTGTGTGTGTGTGTGTGTGTGTGTGTGTGTGTGTGTGTGTGTGTGCGTGTCTGTGTGTGTATGTATGTGGGAGTGTGTGTCTGTGGGAGTGTGTGTGTGTGTGTGTGTGTGTGTGTGTGGGAGTGTGTGTGTATGTGGGAGTGTGTGTGTATGTGTGTGTGTGTGTAATGTGTGTGTGTAATGTGTGTGTGTGTGTGTAATGTGTGTGTGTGTAATGTGTGTGTGTGTGTGTGTGTGATGTGTGTGTGTAATGTGTATGTAATGTGTGTGTGTAATGTGTGTGTGTGTAATGTGTGTGTGTGATGTGTGTGTGTGTAATGTGTGTGTGTAATGTGTGTGTGTGTAATGTGTGTGTGTGATGTGTGTGTGTGTGTGTAATGTGTGTGTGTAATGTGTGTGTGTGTGATGTGTCCCAGACGTGTGCTGTGAGGACGTGTCGTGCAGACCATGTCAGTGTGCAGCGTTCGGGTAATCGATCCACGACGAGGCGGAGGTTCAAACAAAGGTCACTAGTCTGCTGAGCATGCTGACCGCTGCTCTGACCCTCTAGGGAGACAGCGACCCTGGGTCTGACCCTCCGTCGCGCTTCACCTGCAGCTTCAGTAACGGCTCACTTCTTATTATTATGGGATGGCAGCAGAGAGTGGCGTAGCAGCTCCGCACATCTGGCTCACCGGAGGCTGCCGGGTGAATAATTTAGTTTGTGAGGAAGCAGAGGAATGGCCCCGCATGCAGAAGAACCCAGATACGGAGAGAGAGAGAGAGAGAGAGAGAGAGAGAGAGAGAGAGAGAGAGAGAGAGAGAGAGAGAGAGAGGGGTGGATGGAGAGAGAGGGAGATACAGAGAGAGAGAGAGAGAGGTGGAGAGAGAGAGAGATGGATGGAGAGAGAGAGAGAGAGAGAGGGGTGGATGGAGAGAGAGAGAGATACAGAGAGAGTGAGAGAGAGGTGGATGGAGAGAGAGAGAGGTACAGAGAGAGAGAGAGAGAGAGGTGGATGGAGAGAGAGAGAGAGAGAGAGAGAGAGAGAGAGAGAGAGAGAGAGAGAGAGAGAGAGAGAGAGAGAGAGAGAGAGAGAGAGAGAGAGAGAGAGAGAGACACTGAACAAAAATATAAACGCAACACTTTTGTTTTTGCTCCCATTCTTCATGAGATGAACTCAAAGATCTAAAACATTTTCTATAAACACAAAATAACCATTTATCTCAGATACTGCCTGGTCCGAAGACCAGGCAGTATCTGGTGTGAGGGGTAGGGGTAGGGGTAGGGTTAGGGTAATGTTGTGAATCGAGTGGCATGTGTTCGTCGTCCATAACATACGCCTGCCCATACCATAACCCCACCACCACCACGGGCCACTCGATTCACAACATTACCCTAACCCTAACCCTAACCCCACCCCTACCCCTAACCCTCACACCAGATACTGCCTGGTTGTCGGACCCCCCCCAGACTCCCCCAATAAAGCAAAACTGCACGTTTCAGAGTGGCCTTTTATGGTGGCCAGCCTAAGGCACACCTGTGCAATAATCATGCTGTCCAATCAGCATCTTGATATGCCACGCCTGAGAGGTGGGATGGATTATCTCGGCAAAGGAGAAGTGCTCACTGTCACAGATTGTTTCAGATTTGTGAACAATATTTGAGATAAATGGTTATTTTGTGTTTATAGAAAATGTTTTAGATCTTTGAGTTCATCTCGTGAAGAATGGGAGCAACAACAAAAGTGTTGCGTTTATATTTTTGTTCAGTGTAGATTTAAGCAATAGCTCACGACAGGCCGTGGTATATGGCTATCACAGCTAAGGGGGTTGTCGACCCTCCGCTTCGAGTCGGGCCGAACCACGCCCCTTAGCTGTGATATAATGAGCATATACCACGGCCTGAAGTGAGCTATTATTAAACGGTTACCACGTGTGGCAATATGAAAGAAAAATAGACACTCTAATTTAAATAGTTTTTATTAGTAAATAATGATGTTCAAAATAAAATAGTCCCTCCGTTGCCTTCTGCACGAAACATAGTGTGATGTGGTTGCTATGCAACAACACTAACAGCTAGCGAACATATTAGACAGAGAGCGTTGATCCATTATCGGGCTCTTTATTTGCATTCATGTGTTTGTTGCCGTTTGTTGGGCAGCCACCGAAAACCTGTGCAGCATCAGTAGCATGCTCACGAGGTCACTTGGTGAGGTTGAGGTTGTTCTAGGCCAGCGGGTTGGGAACCCGCGGCCCACGGGTTTTTGTCTTGAGCTTAGACAAAAATAAGAAGGAAATAAAATAAAAGTATTTGCAGGACTATTTATATTTTGTTGCACGGTTGAAAATGTTTCGTATGTTGTATTTTGAGGTGATACTGTGACACATAAACAAAAAACAAAACGGTTTTAATTAGGTCAACTAAAATATGCGTCACATCCTGCTCCGGTCCCGCGCGAGCGCCTTTTCTTGGAGGCGAATAACCTGACCGGCTCGATGAGCGAACTATGGAGACATCAAAGAATAGTACCGGAGGAACACAGGGTTTAGTTCTGCGTGGACAGAGTTATCTGCTCTCACAGCAAGCGATGCTGGTTCACCGGGATGTCTGATATGTAGAGAGAAGTTGTCAACGGTGCTGCAGCCTTTACGAGGGAGAGGAAGACAGCTGACGACCTTCAGTCAAAATTCAATGTAATTTATTTCAGAAACACTTTTTGTTATATTCCATGGAATGCTCTTAACGTCCCGATAGCAATGAATATATGAAATGCTTTGACAATAAATACATACACAAATTAATCTCTGGAAGCCGTGGCGCTGTAAAAAGCACGACCAATCATCTGCCTCGGCCGGCTAAAGTAACTGGACGGCCTACCTGCCTGTCAGCCTCCCATCTGGGCACCCACTGATCTCTGCCCTCATTGGTCACGTGCGCGTTCGTGTGTGTTGGGGGAGGGGCTCTGTGAGGAAGTCTGAAGGAAGAGGCAGATTTTTTCCGGTTGTGTATTTTCAAATTCTAGCCACTCGAGCTGGTTTCTCCATTCTTACCTTTAACTCTTTTTAGGGTGCAGATATATGTTTTATTTATTTCAAAGTGGGCCCATTTAAATAATATTTTTTTTCCTTCCAATGTGCAGAGGACTCCCCGAGTGCTGTGTTTCATTTATTTTAAAGTAGGCCTGTGTATTATTTTGAATTCTCCTTATAAAAGTTCTTTGTTTCTTATTAGATGTTAACAGTTTTATATCATGTAATAAATAGCCTAATAAATGCAAAAAAACTGTAGTTTTTGTCAGATATAACAAACTACGAAATATGTTTTGCGGCTCCAGAAAAAAATGTTTTGGGAAAAAGGAGCGAAATGGCTCTTTTGGTCAAAAAGGTTGGACCCCTTCTAGGCTGCTGCTCGGCGTGGACAGAATATTGCTCCACTTTCTCCGGCCCCCGAGATCCGGCTTCCAGCAGCTCTGGAGAGAGCTTTCTGTGGCCACTAACGGTCATCACTTCTCTGCTTTGTTTCAAGACCCCATCAGAAAGCTTTTGAATGGTGGTACCTCTCCAGTTGGTCTGCCTGCTCTTCACGCAGCTCTGCATGTCGTCGTTTAGGTGCTCTCTGGAGAGGCACTGCTCAGTCCACTCCTCCACAGTTAGACCCCCCGGAGGGCCAAGTTAATCTTAAATGTTTCCATCTTTACAAGTTTGTTTCGTAACGCAAGAAATGTAAATATATTTATAAAACTGACAAGTCAAATCAAGCAATCTGATTGGTTGATAGCGTTTTTGCAGACCTCTTTGATTACAGATTTGAAAACATCGTTGCTTGCTTTAACAGTTGCACACTTCATGATGTCAGACCTTGGAGAGTTTCTAGATATCCTGCCCTGATGCCAGAGGAACTGCACACTGAACATGTGTCGCCGTTTGATGTCTGTGTCTGGAGACCAACTGTATACTGTTTGTCTCAGACGCGGAAGGATACTGACTTGTTGTGAAAAGTAACTTTCTACCCGTGGTATACGCTCAGTATATCACGGCTAAGAACCAATCAGATTGCTTGATTTGACATGTCCGTTTTATAAAGAGAGACAGATAGATGGATAGAGAGAAAGAGAGAGAGAAAGATAGATGGATGGATCAGTTTATGTATGAGTCTGTAAACCTCAATAAACCTGTTTCTGATTCTTGTGAGAGAATTATTCACATTGACGCAAAACAAATATTTGCCTCGTGTTACTCACGGTCCAAAGAAAAGAGGGGGCCTCGACCCCTCTGTGGATTGAACCCCAAATCCACCCTTTAAATGGCTTCAGTGCCCTGGGGGACAGCTGTATCACAGTGTCCGTGTTTGCAGTGTAATAACCGTGATAAGACGATGGTCTAACAACAGTGTATTATGTGTGGGTGTAATACGTGTTCGTAATAATAGTGTACAAAGGGTGTAACATGGATAAAATACAACATGCATCATGGGTAAACCAATCTGTTGTCGTTCAGCAGTAAACACACGGAGACCCACACATCAGACTTATTTAGCTGTGGCACGCATTTCAATCATTTCCACCTTTCACTAAAACACTTAGGATCATAAATCAATAGAACATCGAGATCGCTAGAATTTGAAAATACACAACCGGAGATAATCTGCTAGAGGCTGCTACTTCCTTATAGAGCCCGCCTCCTCCAACACCCACGAACGCGCATATGACCAATGAGGGCAGAGATCAGTGTGTGGCCAGATGGAAGGCTGACAGGCAGGTAGGCCATCCAGTGACTTTAGCCGGGCTCATTACGCAGACGTGCGCGCCTCTGCTACTACCTCGTGGTAACACCATGGCGACCGGCGGCACACCTGCGGCTGTACCGCTTGTAATTAGGTTCAACTACAAACACTTCGAACAAAACGCCGGCGGCACCAACAAAAGGAGCGCACACTGCAAAGTCTGCAATATCAAAATCAAGGATGCTGGCGCAACAACGTCGGATTTCATCAGGCACTTGAAAACTCACCCGGAGAGGTCAGTCACATAACGCATGGACGGTTAGCAAACATGTTTAGCTCAGCATCAGCTGTGATGCTAACTTAGCTTGCTGCTAGCTTTGTAACTGAATATTTGAAAAGATGAGTGAATTGCTTGTCAAACTTGTTTGAGTTGAGTGGCGTTGACATCCAACTCTTGACATGACATAAAAAAGGTCGGTAACGTTAATCATTACCCGCTTTTTAAGTACTTTTAACAGTTTCCCTGCGGGGGATTAATAAAGTATTTGTGATACTGATTTCTGATTCTGAATTGTTTTGCTTATAAGTTGTGATGTTTGTCCTCATATTGCAACAGCCTGTTTAAAGTGATCATATAACAAACAACTCATCAGTACTGATACTGTATGCCAGAGATGTTCACAAGTCTTTTTTTGCAAGTCCAAGTCAAGTCTCAAGTCTTTGTGGGGTGAGACTTGATCAAGTCTCAAGTCTTTGTGGGGTGAGACTTGATCAAGTCTCAAGTCTTTGTGGGGTGAGACTTGATCAAGTCTCAAGTCTTTGTGGGGTGAGACTTGAGACTTGATCAAGTCTCAAGTCTTTGTGGGGTGAGACTTGATCAAGTCTCAAGTCTTTGTGGGGTGAGACTTGATCAAGTCTCAAGTCTTTGTGGGGTGAGACTTGATCAAGTCTCAAGTCTTTGGTCACGAGTCCAAGTCAAGTCTCAAGTCTCTAAAAAAATAAAAGTCTCATGTCTCTTCTGGTTGTAATAAGCCTTCTATCGTCTGCTGCTATCCAGTCTGTTCAGAATACTGCACAGCTATATGTAAGAAATTCAAAGCATTTACTGTGTTATTATCACTCCTATATCTATTAGCATACAGTATCAGTGCTGATTAGTTGTTTGTTATATGATCACTTTAAACAGGCTATTCCAATATATATTGCATATTATATATATTATTATCAACTGGCCAGCATTCTAAAAGAAAGGGATATTGCCTGGTCAAGGGCCAGAACATCGAAATCCCAAGTGGACTGGATTGTTTTTAGACAGCTCCGAAATCAATTCACCTTCCTAGTTAAAAAGGCTAAATCTGAGTACTACATTTCTAATACTACTAGTAACTTAAATGATCCAATGAAATGTTGGAAGGTAATAAAAAACTAATTTGGAACAGAAACTAAAAATGAATTACCAGCCTGCATTGTTAAAGACTCGCAAACCCTCGCTGACAAATCGGCCATTCTTAACTGCTTTAATGAACATTTTATTTCATCTGGTTCTTTGTTTGAGTCCCTACATTCGGGCCCCAGACAGAACATTGATTCCTCACCACCTTCACCCCATCACATGGCTCAGCCATTCAATTGTACTTTTATCGAGGTGATAGAGGTCCATAAAGCATTGCAGAATCTGGATCCACACAAATCGGCAGGTCCGGACAAACTTCCTCCTCATTTTTTTAAATTAACAGCCGACTTTATAGCTGAGCCATTTACTTATCTTTTTAATTTAACTCTTTCCAATAATGAGATTCCTAACATATGGAAATCTGCATGTTCTTCCTTTACTGAAAAGAGGGGATCCCTCATCTGTTAATAATTATAGGCCAATTTCAAAATTATGTGTTATAGCGAAGGTCCTTGAAAAGCTTCTCAGTGAACAACTTAAATTATACTTGGACACAAATGATATTTTGTCAGAACACCAATCCGGTTTTAGAAAACAACACAGCACAACAACTGCTGCTATTAAAGTGATGAACAACATAATTGAGGCATTGGACTGTAAAAAGTATTGTGCAGCTCTATTTATTGGTTTGTCAAAGGCATTTGACACAGTTGATCATATCATCCTGACGGAAAGACTTCACAGTATCGTCTTATCTAGGCATACTGTAGGTTGGTTTTTAAATTATTTATCAGCGAGAACCCAATGCGTCCAATTTTCTGGGTCCTTTTCTTCCTTCCTCCCGATAGCAAAGGGTGTGCCACAGGGTTCCATATTAGGACCCATTCTTTTTACCATATATGTAAATAATCGATGTAATAATTTAGCAAATGCTTCTTACCATTTTTATGCAGATGACACTGTTATTTATTGTTCCTCCGCTTCTATAGAGCAAAGTCTAGATTTCCTCCAGTCTGCCTTTGATGTCATACAAACCCATTTATATCAACTACAGTTGGTATTAAATGCAGAAAAATCCAAAGTGATGATATTTTCGAATGGCAAAGAGTTACCATCTGTTCTACTCAAGATGTGTACTGCTCAAGGGACTGACATTGAGAGGGTCACGACTTACAAATATCTGGGGTTTCTTATTGAACAGAACTCGTCTTTCAAGTTACACACGGAAAATGTTGTTTCAAAGATAAAAATAAAATTAGGTTTCTTTTACAGGAATAAATCCTGTTTCTCTTTTCAGATAAGGAAACATCTGATATCTGCAACGTTTTTACCTGTATTAGATGATGGTGACCTGCTATACATGGACACCTCTGACCAGTGCCTAAAGAGCTTGGATACTGTGTACCATTGAGCCTTACGATGTATCACTGGATGTGGCTATCGAGTACACCATTGCACTTTATATGCTGCTGCTAATTGGCCATCTTTGTCTGCTCGCAGACTTTCCCATTGGTTGGGTTTTATTTATAAATCTCTGCTTGGGTTGGTTCCCTCCTACATCGGCACATATATGTGTCAAAGAGAAAGTCTGTATGGCCTGCGCTCCCAAGATGTGGTTCAGACGCTGGTTCCTCCAGTGAGAACAGAACTGGGAAAAACAGCTGTTAGACATGCTGCCCCCACAGCTTGGAACAGAAGGAGCTGAAACTCTCAGATGTAGTCACTATGGGGGAATTCAGGTCCATCTTAAAGGACAGAGGACACGACACCATTGGTCGATGTGAGTGGTCGTATATCCTGAAATCGTTTTAAATGTTGCCAGTTTTTGAATGATTTTAATAGTTTGTTTTACTTCGCATATTGACTGGCTAATGTGCCATTTTATTTATGTTTTGCAGCTGTATTTGTCTGCCTTTCATGTCTGTGTTCTATATGTTGTAACTTTGCCCTTCTTGGCCAGGTCACTCTTGGAAAAGAGATTTTAATCTCAATGAGTTTTTTACCTGGTTAAATAAAGGATATATATATATAAACTTGGTCTTTCCGGGACCTGAACTGGTGAAATGTGTCTGTTGATTGTGTATATTAGGTATATACATATTTTATACATATTTTTATTTTGTACTCGTCGGGATTGTGGGAAACGGTATTTAGATTGCTCTGTACACACAAACTGAAAGATTGACAATAAAGTTGACTTTGACTTTTTTAGCAAGTATTGGACATGCACTCACGTTGAGCTGCAGGGACTCGGTCCACTGCCCGATCACGCGGTATCCCGGCCCGCTGACGTTGCTCCACTGATATTGGAACAGGTCGTAGCGCCCGGGGGCGTCGCCGTTACGGTTGAACGTCACCGCAGTACCGGCACTTCCTGTGGGAGACAAACAGTCAACAAATCAATCAACACGTCGGTCAATTTATTTGAGGTCAAATCAACTTATTTTACCCGTCTGAGAGACACGTCTGTTTTTACTTATAAATATATATATTCTGATTGGATGCTTACATTACCTGATTATCTTAAGGAATATGTTTTTATTTTATTATTATCAATATTTGCTTTTTCCCTTTCTTGAATTTGTATTTTAATGAATACATGTTTCTATTATGCCTCACGTATGTTACGCCATTATGAAATTGTCTTTTATAGACAGATTTGTAGCTATCTGGCGTCCCCCCCCCCTGAAGCTCTCTGGCCCCCCCTGAAGCTCTCTGGCCCCCCCCCTGAAGCTCTCTGACGCCCCGCCCTGAAGCTCTCTGGCACCCCCCCCTGAAGCTCTCTGACGCCCCCCCCCCTGAAGCTCTCTGGCACCCCCCTTGAAGCTCTCTGGCGCCCCCCCCCTGAAGCTCTCTGGCGCCCCCCTTGAAGCTCTCTGGCACCCCCCCTGAAGCTCTCTGGCGCCCCCCCTGAAGCTCTCTGGCGCCCCCCCTGAAGCTCTCTGGTGCCCCCCCCTGAAGCTCTCTGGCGCCCCTCAGGGAGAAACGCCTCACAGTTTGAAAACCGCTGTTCTAGCCAAATGTACTTGTTATAATAAAAAACCTTTCTGTTTACTGTATCATTGTGATTATTCATTTAGTTGTTTGATTATTGTATTCATTTTCCTGGGTTCATTAGTCTAAAAGAAAAAGAGACGTAAGCAGAAATTAAACTACATCTTGACACAGATTATAAATTAAAGCAATACAAAATAACAATGTAAAATATTCAAATAATAGTACTAAATAAGAAAGGGATAAAACATGGATGAATAAATCATAATGGTGTAAATTGATGTGAAATTGTTGATGGGTAAGAAGCTATACACTATCTGGTTTTATGACACGGCTTGGTTGAAAACTCGATTCTGATTGGTCGATTTGGACATTTGGTTGTTAAATCTCGCTAACACACTGTTGCTAGGGAGAACAGACCATTGCTAAGTGGGATCAATGGACTATGTGCAGTCACATCAATCCGTTGAAAGAAGTCACGAAAGAATGCCACGATGACAGCAAACGGTTCTCATTCAAAGCCTTTATAGTGAAAAATAAATAAAACTGGTTAATGTTTTATCTTACATTTTCACCACAAGCCTTATTTAGTTTTCGGCTCTAAATCGTGTTTCTGACACTTCAGACCTACGCTAACATCATTAATGTGATACGAGGAAAACATTTGACGGCGCTATGTTGCCTTTTACTTTAAGTGTGTACATTATGTTTGATTCAATAAGGATACTTACATCTTACTTTCCCCCCCGGACTTTTACATTTTTTATCAGGATTTGGATTTTTTTCAGATCTTAACTTTTTTCTCAAAATGTTTTTCAGATTTTGACATTTTTTAAGAATTTTTACGTTATTCCAAATATTTTTCGGAATTTTCGTCACATTTAGAAGAAGAAATAAGAATATTTACATTTTTACCAGATTTTTTACATTTATCTCAGGATTGAGACTTTTTTCTCACAATTGTAACTGTTCTACGATAGGCCGAAGTTACATTTATTTGTTATTGGCTATGGTAGGTTTTTGGTTACTATGAGTTCTCATGCAGTGTGTTGAAACTCCGATGTAAACACTGAGTTAAACCGCAGCCAATGAAGACGTAGTAGGTTTGACCGTTTACTGTCTCAATTCTTCAAAGACATGGCGGTGAAAACTGTAAATAAACACAATATATCGTTCTTCATGTAAATACAAACTTAAATTGCTTTCCTGCATTCTTTACAGTGTTTAATTTAGTTGTAAATACATCGTTTTTTAAACAAACTATATTAAACAATGTAAAGAATGCAGGAGAGGCTAAACTGAAAATGGCTCAAAATCAGCTGGAAACAGTAAGAATAGACACACAGTTGGAAGTGTTAATGCTACAGACATGGGCGCGGGAAGGGGGGTGCTGAGGGCGCTGCAGCACCCCCTAGCGGCGGGCAGGGGGTGCGGAGCTCCCCGGTCTGAATTATTATGTGACGGTTATTGCTGCTCCCGCTGTGCATCATCTGTGTACTATGTAACCAATACATTCCACATTGTTGGTAAAATAATATTTTGGCCTGTCCCGAATGTTTTCTCTGTAGCACCGGACAATTCTACCTCAATAATATAATACATTAACCGTGTTTTATGTGAACCTCATCATGAACTCGAGAGGACGGCAGGACTGTAATTTCCCGTGTTCAGTGAATGCAACAGAGGCAAGACACCCGACCAATCAGAGAGTTGCATGGAAATAAAAGTGTGCTTGTGTCATTCAAACTCGGCTCTGTTTGTGTGTGTGTGTGTGTGTGTATGTGTGTGTGTGTGTGTGTGTGTGTGTGTGTGCGGACATAGCGCATTTAGTGTGTGTGAGAGAGGGAGAGAGAGGGACCGGTGCCAGCAGCAGGGACTGTGTTGTTAGCATCTGGTTAGTTAGCTGCACTGACGGACACACGGAGCTGTTGGTTCCACAACAAGCTGGAGGAGAGCCCTCTCCTCTCAGCCGGAGAGGCTCAGGTGAGCTAAAGGACTCTCTAAAGGACTCTCTAAAGGACTCTGAGGGTTCAGATAGTTCACTTTAGTCTAAGTTATCTACTTTATCTAAGTTATCTAGTTCCTTTCATATGATCATTATAGTTATAAAACAAATAAGAGAATAATGGAAAAACAGTTATGAAATACTATATGGCAGCAAAACAAGAATACAGTTTGAAAGGGGAGTGATTTGTAATCCATAAAGAAAAAGAACATCTTCTTCCAGTTGTGTTTCATCTGGTGTTGAGAGATGTGTCCATGAGATATCTCATGTTGCTCTCAAAGTGCACCAGATTGATGCTTTTAACTTCAATATTTAAAAAAAATCTTCCCGGGGGAGCATGCCCCCGGACCCCCCTAGAGGAGGCGAGGTCCGCTCCCCACTCGCCTACATGCCGTGAGCTGATTATCGAGCCTTCATTGTAACAGTCGCAGGTGTGCTGTGTGTTTGCGTGTGGGGAGTGCTTGTGGGCGTGCTCTATAGTGCATAGTGTTCACTGGAGTCCAGCACCTCAGCACCCCCACTCAAAATACCTTCCCGCGCCTCTGGCTACAGAGTTGAGAAATGCAAATCTGAATCTGAGAAGGTTAAAGCTGATCCCACAGGTGAATATGTTCACAAATCGACCTTCAGATTCTTCATCCTCCCTCACAACGCACATCAGTTTTGCCTGTTGCTTTCTCCTTACGCGCCGAGTCTCACGAAAGCTTCACGATGTGGATTCCACCCGAAAGAACATTCCACAACAGATCGATGGTCAGCTAAAGCCCGTAAAGAGGGACAATATTAATAGGGATGCACGATATTGGTTTTTTGAAACCGATACCGATAACTTCCTGCTTCTCAAGACCGATACCGATACCGATAATAATATAATATATATATATGAAATGTACCTGTAGTTGTTGCACACCTGGTGGTAAAAAGAGACTAGTAGTGAGCAAATGACATGAGCATTACTACTATGAACCAAACAAAGCCAAGAACAGTTCTGACTTCAAAGTGACCATATTTATTTCCCCAAACAAATCTGGCAAACATCTTGCCTTTTTCAAAAGCCTCGTGGATAGGTAAAAG
Organism: Champsocephalus esox; assembly: GCA_036324585.1. Taxonomy (NCBI): domain Eukaryota; kingdom Metazoa; phylum Chordata; class Actinopteri; order Perciformes; family Channichthyidae; genus Champsocephalus; species Champsocephalus esox. The sequence continues at coordinate 46,802,964 of CM070495.1, forward strand.
CCCCGGTGCCTTTGCAGCTGGCTTTGGATTCGCCGCTAGTTTAGCAGCGCAGGCGTCTTCGTGCGCTTTGAACACACCATCGTAGCCATGGCGATGTTTCAGGCGACTGATCAGGTTGGAAGTATTATAGCTCGTGGCCTTCTTCCCTCCTCGTGGAACTTCGACGACATGTTTGTTCACTGTCCTGGCTTCACGGCCGCACACCCTTTACGTCACAGCCAGGCACGAGTTAGGGAGCGCTGGATTTGTGAAGAACTCCCCTCTTCTAAACCACTAACACCACAGTACTGGCAAAGCGGGAGGAGCCGAGTGAAAAACAAGCGCCCCTCATCCCAACCCACCCACACCGCAGGAGGTTTTTCTTTTTTTTACCCAAAAAATATATTGTATATTATCGGGGCTATGAATACTTTTATCGGGTTTATCGGGATGACGTCATAATTCCTAATATCGGACCAATAATTATCGGGCCGATAATTATCGTGCACCACTAGTAAATGGTCAAACCTACTACGACTCTGTCTTCATTGGAGTTTCAACACACTGCATGAGAACACTCGTTATGTTCGCATACTTATTTGATTATTAAAATGTAAACCAATATGTTTCGAGTTGTACCCCTAGATCTAGTCTCGTGTGCTCAAAGTGCACCAGATTACGCCTCGGGCATCACATTGGCTCGAGAGGCCCTGTTCTCAGACTTCTTCTTGTTATCGTTTTTAATCACAATGACTTTTATATAACATTTGGCTTTTTGTTCAGACTTTATATTTTTCTCAAGATTTTGAATCTTTCTGAGAATGTTGACTATTGTTTGACTTTTTTATCACAATTACGATTTTTCTTTAACATTTCGACTTTTCCCAAAAAGTAGTTTTTCCCACAAACAGACTTTACACTTTCGGCATTTTGGCATATTCGATAAAACGAATGTTTTTTGTTTCAGAATTTAGACTTTTTTTCTCAGAACAATCTTTTGTTTTGTAACTTTTGGCCACAGCTGCGTGCTGCGCTGCGCTGCCAAGCATTTTGCATTCTGACCGAACAGAAATACACATTTTCATTGGGAAATCTGCGTCAGGGCCGTTTCTGTGTTCAGTCAGAGGAGCATCACTTTCAACATGTCAGGGAGAAGGGATCAGACATTCTCTGTTTCAGACAAGAGTGTTTTCTCTGCTGTCGAGTAGCTCAATTATTAATTCCTGCCATGACCAGACACGTGCTGCAGATCAATCCTGGGGTTAATAGCTGCCACAGGCGGCAGAGCTCCTCATCTCGTTCTGGGTCCACACTCATGTTTGTTTCAATAATGACACACAGAGAATGTGGTGGATAATAAAGTGTAATATCTTCTCTCTCTCCGTGGAGCCTCTTAGGGCCCGGTCCTCTCTGTGGCGCTCCCTCTCCTGTCGTGTGTGCTATAGGTGTTAGTGCATGTAAACGGTCTGCAGAGGCTCACATCCCCGTGTTCCCTCCAGGGACTTTCTAATGATGAAGCTCTAATGAACGGTGAGTGAGCGGTGCAGCCGACACGCTGCATGCTAATGGCCTGATAACAGCCGCGCTCTGGAGCCTCGCTCTGGAGCCTCGCTCTGGAGCCTCGCTCTCTGGAGCCTCGCTCTCTGGAGCCTCGCTCTGGAGCCGCTCTCTGGAGCCTCGCTCTCTGGAGCCTCGCTCTCTGGAGCCTCGCTCTCTGGAGCCTCGCTCTGGAGCCGCTCTCTGGAGCCTCGCTCTCTGGAGCCTCGCTCTGGAGCCGCTCTCTGGAGCCTCGCTCTCTGGAGCCTCGCTCTGGAGCCGCTCTCTGGAGCCTCGCTCTGGAGCCGCTCTCTGGAGCCTCGCTCTGGAGCCTCGCTCTCTGGAGCCGCTCTCTGGAGCCTCGCTCTCTGGAGCCTCGCTCTGGAGCCGCTCTCTGGAGCCTCGCTCTGGAGCCTCGCTCTGGAGCCGCTCTCTGGAGCCTCGCTCTGGAGCCTCGCTCTGGACGCTCTGGAGCCTCGCTCTGGAGCCGCTCTCTGGAGCCTCGCTCTGGAGCCTCGCTCTGGAGCCGCTCTCTGGAGCCTCGCTCTGGAGCCGCTCTCTGGAGCCTCGCTCTCTCTGGAGCCGCTCTCTGGAGCCGCTCTCTGGAGCCTCGCTCTGGAGCCTCGCTCTGGAGCCGCTCTCTGGAGCCTCGCTCACGGGTTAAAACTCTGCAAATTAAAGTAGGAATAATTACAAAGGTACAACTGCAGAAAGTGTGCATATGCTATACTTGCAAAAGGTGAGGGTCTGACATGCTACCTTTGATCAACGTCACACTTCACACACAGGTACATCATTTAGAATGTTTTATTACTGCTTTGAGTTTAAAATTACTTTAAATTCACAACACAGTTGATCTCGGTCACATGTGCACGAGCTGCTCCAATGTTTCCTGCCGAACAACTCGACAGAACAAAACGCCTCGTCAGTCAGAATCCTCCCTGCATCTGCACCGCGGACCAGAAACATGTCTCTGTCCACAGAGACCACCGGTGTGTGTCCGTGTTATCGATAAGCTCTTCAGGAGCTCTTTGAGGCATTCGGGTTTCAATGAGACGGGATTGAAAAAGTTACGTTGACATGTTGTGAGGAGGATGGCAAAATGACAAAGCTTTTGATATGAATACACACACACACACACACACACACACACACACACACACACACACACACACACACACACACACACGGTGAGGAGGGAGGAGACGACACAGAACCGAAGTGCACACAGGACTAATGAAACAAGCAAGAGACCGGTGAGGAGGGAGGAGACGACACAGAACCTAAGTGCACACAGGACTAATGAAACAAGCAAGAGACGGGTGAGGAGGGAGGAGACGACACAGAACCTAAGTGCACACAGGACTAATGAAACAAGCAAGAGACCGGTGAGGAGGGAGGAGACGACACAGAACCTAAGTGCACACAGGACTAATGAAACAAGCAAGAGACCGGTGAGGAGGGAGGAGACGACACAGAACCTAAGTGCACACAGGACTAATGAAACAAGCAAGAGACCGGTGAGGAGGGAGGAGACGACACAGAACCTAAGTGCACACAGGACTAATGAAACAAGCAAGAGACCGGTGAGGAGGGAGGAGACGACACAGAACCTAAGTGCACACAGGACTAATGAAACAAGCAAGAGACCGGTGAGGAGGGAGGAGACGACACAGAACCTAAGTGCACACAGGACTAATGAAACAAGCAAGAGACGGTGAGGAGGGAGGAGACGACACAGAACCAGGACTAATGAAACAAGCAAGAGACCGGTGAGGAGGGAGGAGACGACACAGAACCTAGTGCACACAGGACTAATGAAACAAGCAAGAGACCGTGTGAGGAGGGAGGAGACGACACAGAACCAGGACTAATGAAACAAGCAAGAGACCGGTGGGGAGGGAGGAGACACACAGGGGCACCAGGTGAACACAATGAGACAAGGAACACAGACAGAAAGCAACAGGCAGGAACGGGGGGTGAACACCTTTCAAAATAAAACAGGAAACCAAAGACAGAAAAAGAAAAGACAGACGGGTCGTGACGGTTAGCCATGGAGAGGAGGAAGCATGCTTGGACCCTCTGCAGTGCCTCAGGGCAGCACACTGCAGCTTCATATCGGCCTGTGGCGTCGGGCATCAATGGGTGTTATGATCCGTATTCCTTCCCCTGTTTGATTTGGTCCTGTTTTGGAAAGGTGCCCCCCCCATGTTATGTCTGCCACTTACGGTTCTGTCTAGTTTCCTGTTTGATTACCAGGTTGCGGTCGAATTGCCAGTTTCGCTCAGGAAGGTTCCTGACGGAGTGAAATGACGCGGAAGTCGCTCGGTGGCAGCCGTGATAAGAGCTCATTCTCTAGATGATAGGAAAGGAGCTTTGAAGCGTCTTTTATAACCTCCTTTAGCTTAGGAACCACTGGACCTTCCTTTTGAATTCTCCTATCCACTATCCCTTAACCCTGTGACGTTTCGCACAGTGGAAAGGAATAGTGGAAAGGAATAGTGGATAGGAAGAGACGATAGGAGCTGATGTTTGGACTATTCCACTGCAACCCTGATTGTGTCCACCTGGTGCTCCTGTGTGTGTCCTTCCTCCCCACCTGTGTCCTGTCTTCAGGGTTGGGTTGTAACGGAATACATGTAACGGCGTTACGTAATCAGAATACAAAAAACAAGTAACTGTATTCAGCTCGCGTTACATTTGAAAAACGAGTAATCTGATTACAGTTACTTTCGTAAACCTGAAGTGAATACATTTGGGATTACTTTTTGGAATTATTGGTGGAAAGATTTCCTCTCAACATGTAATATTCATTGCTAGTAGGTACAGCCGATTCATCACAGCGCACAAAACCTATTACCGCCGCAGATGGACCAAAAAAGCGTTTGAAAAAAAATGGCGGGTCCGCTCGCTCAGTGAAACAATAACAACGAAACATGGAGGAACACAAGTCGCGTGTGTGTATATATAGGTGTGTGTGTGGTTAAAACACATCAGCCTGCGGTCGCTCTTTAGCCTTACTAAGGATTATTTCTGAAGATAAACACAGTGAAGGCGGTGCGTGAAAGGCGGTGCGCGCTCCTCTTCTCAGAGGCTGAACCCTCCCGCTGCCTCCTGGCGCTGCAGAGAGGTCATGAAGTGAAGGAGGTGTCCTTCTATGAAACAGCTGTGGGCAGCAGACACTGTGAGAGTCACGGACATGAATTCATAGATCAAGGCAGACTGGTGCACACACTCTCCTGTTTTGCCAATCCGGTGCTTAAACTATAGCGCTACACCCCTGGCCGAAATGTCCTTAAAATGAAGTCCGAGTTCCACATTTTAATTCATGTCCTGCCAACACTGGCACGTCACGCCCGTTCTAAGCCGTGTCCTCTCTCCTCACATCACAAGATGCATCCCCAACACGTGTATTATGTTGTTACATCGTTTCAGAGGTTATGTTTCAGTGTGCTCTTGATACGCCATTAAAACAGTAAAACACGTTCAGTTTCCTTTGTGTGTCTCCTGTTCACCAAAACATACATCTGTGATGGAAACAGAAAGTAATCCAAAAGTAATCTAAAATTAATCTGATTACTTTTTTAAGACACGTAACTGTAACTGTATTCGGATTACTTTCAGAGCCATGTATTCACTAATCAGTAACTGATTACATTTACAAAGTAACCCTCCCAACCCTGGCTGTCTTCGTGATGCGTGTCTTGCTGTATGAAGGTCTGCTTGTCTTCCAGTCGTTGTCAGATCCTTGAAGTTGATGCCAAGTTGAGGAAGAGAGTTTTTTGCCTTGCTTTTGCCTGACGATAAAGTACCTTGTTCTGCACTTGTGTCCTAACTGCCTTCCTTACCCCACCGTGACAATGGGACCGAACGTGCTGAGCATCCTTATCCTCTGTAGAAAGATGAACCGGCTGCACAGAGATACTGAATCGACGGGCTATAGAGCGATATCCAAATCACAGGAAGATCGATATGTGTTCAACTCTGTGTTTCTATTCAGACCATCTATAAACTATTTGTCTCTTTTAAAAGACATGGAGGACGGGCAGCTTTTATGCATTTCTCTCAAAGTGCCATTTAAAACCAGACACACAGCCAGCGTGTTCGGCTCTCAGACGGTTTATGATATTATTTTTGTCATGTCATAAAATAAGAAAGTGAATAAACGACTCCATTGGAGGCACGGTGGCTCTGACGGTCGGTCGCGATACTTAACACCGTGGCACGGAGACACTTTAATATCTGCAGTGTCTAAACCCGTCTCTTCGCATCTGTCTTCCTCTTCGACTAGCTTCCACCTCCTAGTTTCATCCACGTTAGCATCACTTCAGTCACATGGCACGACTTACTCTGAAGTATAATGTTTTATGATAGCTATGACGTGTGTATGTAGCTGTCTTTGATTGCTTTGCAGCCCTTTGAGGCATTGCTTGTGATTCGGGGCTATAAGACATTTAGATTTGATTTATCTCCAGCTTCAGGTATATTCAGATGTGTTCTGTGGTCTCTCTACATCTGCATAATATTCGTGTGTGTCTCTTGGCGTGCGGTAGATCCAGATGTGTGCTGCTGTGAAGCTGCTCTCTTACCCTCGTGGAACTGGCCTCTTCGCTCATTGAGTAGAAACTAAGATGAGCTTTGCTCGCCCACTCACCGTTGAAGCTGACGCTGCGGATGTACTTCAGCAGCTTCTTCCCTCCGGCCAGGTCCATGTCGGCGCAGATGCCAGAGTTCTCCGGACAGAAGTCCCTCTGCATGTTGTGCAGAGCGTGAGCCATGGCGTACACGGCGTCGATCACAAACTGCACCTTCCCCTCCTGCTCGTACTTCGAGTCGATGCTGATCCGCTCCTGACCTGAGAAAACACGGATATTACAGACTCGGTATCTACAGGGAAATCAGATCGAAGTCAACGTTCATTTTTTCAAGGATTTCAATGGATTCTCATTTGTACATAACTGCAGTGTCGTTATGTCGATGAACGTCTGAGGTCCCGGGCTCCGCCAACGGAGCGACGCAATAACACAGCTCAAATATTGCAAGTAAATACAATCAAATAGAAGTAGTGCCATAAGAGTCTCTATACAAGTGATGCATAATGAACATCTGTTCATTATGCATCACTTGTATAGAGACGTGACAAACTGGGAAATTCAGGTTAAAAAGTATCCGTTTATTGTTGAGATTGAAAACAACAGGTAAAGAAGGCTTTATAAAGAAGGACATCATCAAGGCCTCGAGTTTTAGACTTTTATAGCAATTATTAATATTTGTGCTGAGTTGCACTTTCGAGTTGTGGCAGAAAAAAATTCAGAAACTTGACTTTTCTCTCGCAATTTAGAATTTATTTCAACAATTTTCTCAATTTTTTTTTAGAATCTTGATTTTTTTTTCGAATGTTGTCGTTTTTCTCAGAATTTTTACTTTTTTCGGGATTTCTTCAGAATTGGACTATTTCTCAATTCTCAAGATTTGTTTTTCTTTTCGATGTTTGAAATTTTTCACACAATTATGACTTTCATTTAGAATTTTGAGTTTTTTTGCTGAATTTTTCCTCATCTCAGATTGTTTCTCAGATTTGGAGTTTTTCAGGTTGAACGTTTTCATCACATTTCGATCACTTTTTACATTTATCTCAGACTTTTGAAATTATTCTGAAGATTATGACTATTGTCTCGGAATTGTGACTTTTTTCACCCCATATTTCAAACGGTTCTTGTTTTGTATTCTTAACCTTTGTAGTGGAAATATTTCATGTGCTACCTTATAATATCCTTCATATGCTTAAACCAAATCAATGTTATTTCCTCTTGTTGTGCTTTCACCATTATTGTTCCTCTTTAAGGAACAATTATTGTTTCTCTTCCTCCTCTCCTTCTCCTCCTCAGTCAAGGCCAGAGCTGCTTTGACTGCTGGGATTCTCACACAGACACATCATACATCCCTGCTCCGAGAACTGTTCTGCTATCTCCTTCTGAAGGCCATAAGGCCAGATGGTGTCTCAGAAACAGTTCTAACCGTGTGAATCCAGATGTATCATTTCCCCCTCTGTTCCCCATATAATCTCTGCTCTTGCATTTGTTCTCTCACTCTCTGGGAGACTTTTCAGACTCTGCCAGACCTGTGACATTTGTACCTTATTGTATCGTGTGTTTGAAGCTTCAAATAAATGACCAAAAGACAGCTTTCTCGATTCACCATTTATTTCTTTTTACTCTGACTTGTACTCTTTAGCCGTGTTTTGGGTCCTGAGATTTCCATAACACCTTAACAAGGCAACATGTGATGGAGTAGAAGTATAACGCTGTATAAAATCATGAAACTAAATAAAGTGTAGAGCCACTCAACAACAGAAATGAGTCTGTGTCTTTCTGTGTGCTTTACTTGAATGTTAATGTTACACACAGCGGCTCACAGAGCTGATTCCAGAGACGACAGTCGAGTGTTTCAGTTTGCAGTTTGTCCGACTCGCAGCATAAACGTTAATTAGCTGCAGCTGATAGCATCCGTCAGCTAAAAACCAGAAGACTGCTGCACCTCTTCATGCATACCGACTCCACTTTATCTCAAACAAAACTCATTTCCTGTTTGTCACACAAAATGAAAAAAGGCGTTTCTGTTCACTCAACCATCTGTTTCAAATGTGGTAAAAAGACTCAAATAAACACTCAATGTCGGAGGCAAAAAGTACAAAAACACCCACAAATATATCTCATGCAGTTTCATGTTAGTGTATTCCCCTCAAACGAGTAAAAGTAGAAAGAAACAGAAATTGGAAATACACAAGTTAAATTAGTACTTTGAAAAGCTATACTACATAAGGCTAAACAGTGTATTTATGGAACAGAAATGACAGAATTGTATTTTAAAAGTAGATGGAAATGCTTTCTCTGCCACAGAAATACAACCTGAATACTATCAAAGAAGAACTCACAGACGTGTGAAATATTGCAAAAGGCCTCAAAAACACATTTTCTGTCAGCGACTAAAAGTCAAAAAAAGATGGGACATTTTGTGCGTATAATAATAATAATATATTAATTTTATATCGGGCTTTTCTGAACCCAAAGACACTTTACAATTGGGAGGGAGGGTAGACAAACAAAACAAAAACAAAGACAAAACCAAAAAGAAACAACACACAACAGAAAAGCAGGGGGGGGGCTTATGGATAGAGAGTTGAAGAGGGGGCGGGGCTTATGGATAGAGAGTTGAAGAGGGGGCGGGGCTTATGGATAGAGAGTTGAAGAGGTGGGTTTTGAGGCAGGACTGGAACAGGGTGAGGGACTCAGACTCACGGAGGTCTTGGGGGAGGGAGGTCCAGAGCTTCGGGGGTGCCACAGAGAAGGCTCTGTCCCCAAAGCTCCGGAGTTTGGCCTTGGGGATAAAGGGATAATCTTAATTCGAAGAGAACTAGTTACTGAAGCTGTCAAATAAATGTCACGTTGTTGTGTTTCCCTACGAAATATGGTAAAGTAGAAAGAAACAAATAATATCTGAAAAAATAAGTACTTCAAAAAGTTAAGTACAGTATACTTTCCCCCATGTCTTAGGATATAATACAACTGACAGAAGTGTAATTTAAAAAGGAGATGAAAATGTCCTTTGCTCAGATTAATGACGGTGATATCTTTCTGTCTTTCCGTGAGCACAAAGTGTAAAAGTGAGATGTTAATAAGAAGCAGGAGTGTGGGTGAAAACGATCTCATTAAATCTCCAACACGTCAGCGCTGGTGCTGCAGGGAGGGAGACGAGGAGAAAACACACACTCAGATCTCTGCAAGGAACACACATTCATGTTCAGAAGCAGTGTGCGAACATGTAGAGATCGATAGCAGGATATCTGCTGTGTAAGAGGGAAGACACCTGCCTTTGATTACCTGCTGTCAGAGCTTGGGAGTATTGGAGTACAAATACTTTGTTACTGTATTCAAGTAAATGTTTCTGGTATCAGTAATTTACTCCACTACTTATTTTTCTGACCACTTTTTACTTTCTACTTCTTACATGTTGAACTCAAATACCTGTACTTTCTACTTCTTATATGTTGAACTCAAATACCTGTACTTTCTACTTCTCACATGTTGAACTCAAATACCTGTACTTTCTACTTCTTACATGTTGAACTCAAATACCTGTACTTTCTACTTCTTACATGTTGAACTCAAATACCTGTACTTTCTACTTCTTACATGTTGAACACAAATACCTGTACTTTCTACTTCTTATATGTTGAACTCAAATACCTGTAGTTTCTACTTCTTATATGTTGAACTCAAATACCTGTACTTTCTACTTCTCACATGTTGAACTCAAATACCTGTACTTTCTACTTCTCTCATGTTGAACTCAAATACCTGTACTTTCTACTTCTCACATGTTGAACTCAAATACCTGTACTTTCTACTTCTCTCATGTTGAACTCAAATACCTGTACTTTCTACTTCTTACATGTTGAACTCAAATACCTGTACTTTCTACTTCTTACATGTTGAACCCAAATACCTGTACTTTCTACTTCTTACATGTTGAACTCAAATACCTGTACTTTCTACTTCTCTCATGTTGAACCCAAATACCTGTACTTTCTACTTCTTACATGTTGAACCCAAATACCTGTACTTTCTACTTCTTACATGTTGAACACAAATACCTGTACTTTCTACTTCTCACATGTTGAACTCAAATACCTGTACTTTCTACTTCTTACATGTTGAACTCAAATACCTGTACTTTCTACTTCTCACATGTTGAACTCAAATACCTGTACTTTCTACTTCTTACATGTTGAACTCAAATACCTGTACTTTCTACTTCTTATATGTTGAACTCAAATACCTGTACTTTCTACTTCTTACATGTTGAACACAAATACCTGTACTTTCTACTTCTCACATGTTGAACTCAAATACCTGTACTTTCTACTTCTTACATGTTGAACTCAAATACCTGTACTTTCTACTTCTCACATGTTGAACTCAAATACCTGTACTTTCTACTTCTTACATGTTGAACTCAAATACCTGTACTTTCTACTTCTTATATGTTGAACTCAAATACCTGTACTTTCTACTTCTTACATGTTGAACACAAATACCTGTACTTTCTACTTCTTATATGTTGAACCCAAATACCTGTACTTTCTACTTCTTACATGTTGAACCCAAATACCTGTACTTTCTACTTCTTACATGTTGAACTCAAATACCTGTACTTTCTACTTCTCACATGTTGAACTCAAATACCTGTACTTTCTACTTCTTACATGTTGAACTCAAATACCTGTACTTTCTACTTCTTACATGTTGAACTCAAATACCTGTACTTTCTACTTCTTACATGTTGAACACAAATACCTGTACTTTCTACTTCTCACATGTTGAACTCAAATACCTGTACTTTCTACTTCTTACATGTTGAACTCAAATACCTGTACTTTCTACTTCTCACATGTTGAACTCAAATACCTGTACTTTCTACTTCTTACATGTTGAACTCAAATACCTGTACTTTCTACTTCTTATATGTTGAACTCAAATACCTGTACTTTCTACTTCTTACATGTTGAACACAAATACCTGTACTTTCTACTTCTTATATGTTGAACCCAAATACCTGTACTTTCTACTTCTTACATGTTGAACCCAAATACCTGTACTTTCTACTTCTTACATGTTGAACTCAAATACCTGTACTTTCTACTTCTGACATGTTGAACCCAAATACCTGTACTTTCTACTTCTTACATGTTGAACCCAAATACCTGTACTTTCTACTTCTTACATGTTGAACTCAAATACCTGTACTTTCTACTTCTTACATGTTGAACTCAAATACCTGTACTTTCTACTTCTCACATGTTGAACTCAAATACCTGTACTTTCTACTTCTTACATGTTGAACTCAAATACCTGTACTTTCTACTTCTCACATGTTGAACTCAAATACCTGTACTTTCTACTTCTCACATGTTGAACTCAAATACCTGTACTTTCTACTTCTCTCATGTTGAACTCAAATACCTGTACTTTCTACTTCTCTCATGTTGAACTCAAATACCTGTACTTTCTACTTCTCTCATGTTGAACTCAAATACCTGTACTTTCTACTTCCTACATGTTGAACTCAAATACCTGTACTTTCTACTTCTCTCATGTTGAACTCAAACACCTGTACTTTCTACTTCTCTCATGTTGAACTCAAACACCTGTACTTTCTACTTCTCTCATGTTGAACCCAAATACTTGTACTTTCTACTTCTCTCATTTCCCAAACAGCTGGTTCCTTTAGTCTGAATGTGTGTTGGTGCGTGATCATTATTCTTCAGAGTCACTGCGTGCCTATTGGTTGGAACACGATCCGTGTATCCATCACTTCCTGGTCTTCTCTAAAGAAGAGGGACCAATGGAAACGTTGTCATGTTGCCGTTGGTCACCATGGAAACATTCATTATCTAACAATGACATTATTGTTCTATTGATATAAAGGGAGGTCAGGTACTCTTTAAAGCAGCAGCTAGCTATGGGTACTTTCTACTTAAAGGTCACCTATCATGCTATTTTCAGGTAACAGCACATGTCTCAGTTATATACAAATATATAAAAAACATGTCTATGAAGTGTTTTGCTCAAAGTACCAAACAGATCACCCTAGCCACGCCTCATATCCCTCAAAGTGCTGATTTTGGGTATAAAGCATTACAAAAAAAAGAATTGATAAAAAAGAGGGGCGGAGCTTATGCGGGAGATTCTACCGGCAGACGCTGCCGTGATGAAACTCCATATCATGGATCATCAAGGATTCTCTCTGAAACAGTCTGGAGCTCAAAGGCTTTCTCTCTCCCGGTTACACCACAAGGTGAGTTCCTTTCTACTTCCTGCTTCTTCACACACATGCTCTCCAGTACAGGTTAGCTCCGAGTGTTCGCGATGCTAATGTAAACACCGACCATATTACGTCCAAAACAGTCGGGCATTGTTTCTGATAGCAACGTTTCTGATAGGGCCGTGGGTCCGCCGCCGATATTACGTCATATCGGACGCAAATCTGGATCAGCTCCGTTGTTCCCCGTTTTTAGAGATTTGGGTACGGAGGAAAAGAGAGGTAAAATAAAAGGTTTTATTTTCTGACGCTGCGTGAGTTCCCCGACGCACCGGGGACACATGTTGATGTATGAAAGACATCATAAAGTGCATTTTGCATGATAGGTCCCCTTTAAGTACATTTCAAAGCCCATAGTTCTTTACTTTTACTTGAGTAAAGAAGTTTAGTCAGTACTTCTACTTTGACCAGAGTATTTTTAAACACGAGTATCTGTACTGCTCCTTGAGTACAGGGTGTGTGTACTTTAACACCTCTGGCTGCTGGATGGACATGTGGATATGACTCACAGGCCTCACTGACTCTCACTGTTTACCGTCAGTATGTTTTATTTCAATTAAGTTGATCTGTTTCTATTTCTTAACGCTGCTCCGGTTGCAATTCAGCCAATCATTGTGTATGTGAGGAATGTCATGTGTAAGATTCAGTTATCATAGCTAACAGACCTCTCACATTACAAACAGTGGACTGACAGTCTTATCCCATCTAAAGCCCTTCAATAGTGTTTTATTGTCAGAGTTCATGTTTTATCTTCACGGTCTGCTGTATATTTTCTATGTTTTAATGCTGCTTTATGTGTTGTTTATGTGTACTCTTTAATATTTACTTATGTGCAATGCCTAGTCTTTTTATGCTGCTGCAAAGCAAACATTTCCCAAATTGGGATCACAAAGTACCTCTTACCTTATTGCATTTGATCTTATCTTATAACATCGCTCACAGTCTTTTAAAACCAATAACAGTCGTCAAACTTCACTAAAGACCTTCTGACGTCGTTCTCAATTGTATAACATCATAAAAAGTCGGCTAACATTTCTAATGTGAGCTAACGTCCTAACTAACATAGCCAACAGTCTTCAAAGATTGCTTACAGACGTCTAACATCGTTAAGAGTCCTATTGCAGGACTAAGATCCCCGTACTGTTGTGCACCGACAGAGAACCGGTGCCTCCTGTGCTCATCAGTGTCAGCCCCGCCCCTGATTGGTCCCACCTGTGTCTTGTCACCCTGTGCTTAAATTCCCAGTCTCCCAGTGTTCCTCGTCAGGTCGTATTGTCTTATTATTGGCCAGGTCGATGTTTCTTGTGCTCGTGAAAAGTTTCATTCCTCACTATGTGAGCGCTTTCATTTTTTGTTCGCTATTTTTGTCATCTCGGCTAGAGATTGAAAGTTACCCTTTTTGTTGTTCACTGCCGTATTGGAAAATAAAGTATCTTACAAATACTTTACCTCTGTCTCCCGGGTCGTGCAATTGGGTCCTACATCCTAAGTGTCTGAGTTCGTAACACAACATGGCTAACAGTTGGCTACCATCGTCATCTACCATCACTAACAGTCTTCTTTATATTACTAAACACCTTCTAACATCGCTCAAAGCCCTATCCCACCGCTAACAGCTTTTTAAAATCACTACTGTCATCGACTTCACTAAAAACCTTCTGACATCGCATTTCACATTGCTAACAGTCTTTTAAAATCACTAACAGCCGTCTAACATCACTAACAGTCTCTTTACATTACTAAAAACCTTCTCAGGAAACTATTCATATTCCCAGGTCAACAATGCTGAAACTCTTTGGTAATGCTTACTCATTGTGTACTCATTAGTTTTCTACTTTATGAATGTGTGCTCGCCTCTATATTGAATATGTTAGTCTGCTCTTTGATGGTTTGCTTTCATCTGTAGTCACTGTCCCCCTTTTCTGTGTAAATGGCAATGTCCCCCCCTGTGGGACGAATAAAGGACTTAATTGAATTAAATAATATGTTACAGGAGAGGGAAGGCTTGCATGTTTGTGATTGGGATCATGTGATGGTGTTTTGTGGCTGGAAGGAAGGAGCAAATATAGAGTTTATTATGTTTATGTGTGCATGAGAAGGACTGCTGGGGCTGTTTGATCCACACCATTAACTCCTGAGTGTTGCTGCACTTTCCCCCAATGTCGTTTACTCTCATGCTCCCGTATCTTTTCATCTGGTTATCAATCTCTTCCCATTGTGTCTGTACAATTATATTATGAAACAATACATACATTTCTGCTCGTACAATGCTACACAGATTGGTGCAATAAGTAAACATTAGCCACCTTTAGCTTAGCGGTGGTGACGTGAAGTCATGTGACCGTGCTGTAGTTCCTTTATAGCCCAACATTAGCCTCCTTTAGCTTAGCGTGGTGATGTGAAGTCATGTGACCGTGCTGTAGTTCCTTTTATAGCCCAACATTAGCCTCCTTTAGCTTAGCGGTGGTGACGTGAAGTCATGTGACCGTGCTGTAGTTCCTTTTATAGCCCAACATTAGCCTCCTTTAGCTTAGCGGTGGTGACGTGAAGTCATGTGACCGTGCTGTAGTTCCTTTATAGCCCAACATTAGCCTCCTTTAGCTTAGCGGTGGTGACGTGAAGTCATGTGACCGTGCTGTAGTTCCTTTATAGCCCAACGTTAGCCTCCTTTAGCTTAGCAGTGGTGATGTGAAGTCATGTGACCGTGCTGTAGTTCCTTTATAGCCCAACATTAGCCTCCTTTAGCTTAGCGGTGGTGACGTGAAGTCATGTGACCGTGCTGTAGTTCCTTTATAGCCCAACGTTAGCCTCCTTTAGCTTAGCGGTGGTGACGTGAAGTCATGTGACCGTGCTGTAGTTCCTTTTATAGCCCAACATTAGCCTCCTTTAGCTTAGCGGTGGTGACGTGAAGTCATGTGACCGTGCTGTAGTTCCTTTATAGCCCAACGTTAGCCTCCTTTAGCTTAGCGGTGGTGACGTGAAGTCATGTGACCGTGCTGTAGTTCCTTTATAGCCCAACGTTAGCCTCCTTTAGCTTAGCGGTGGTGACGTGAAGTCATGTGACTGTGCTGTAGTTCCTTTATAGCCCAACATTAGCCTCCTTTAGCTTAGCGGTGGTGACGTGAAGTCATGTGACCGTGCTGTAGTTCCTTTATAGCCCAACATTAGCCTCCTTTAGCTTAGCGGTGGTGACGTGAAGTCATGTGACCGTGCTGTAGTTCCTTTATAGCCCAACATTAGCCACCTTTAGCTTAGCGGTGGTGACGTGAAGTCATGTGACCGTGCTGTAGTTCCTTTATAGCCCAACATTAGCCTCCTTTAGCTTAGCAGTGGTGATGTGAAGTCATGTGACCGTGCTGTAGTTCCTTTATAGCCCAACATTAGCCTCCTTTAGCTTAGCGGTGGTGACGTGAAGTCATGTGACCGTGCTGTAGTTCCTTTATAGCCCAACATTAGCCTCCTTTAGCTTAGCGGTGGTGACGTGAAGTCATGTGACCGTGCTGTAGTTCCTTTATAGCCCAACATTAGCCTCCTTTAGCTTAGCGGTGGTGACGTGAAGTCATGTGACCGTGCTGTAGTTCCTTTATAGCCCAACATTAGCCTCCTTTAGCTTAGCGGTGGTGACGTGAAGTCATGTGACCGTGCTGTAGTTCCTTTATAGCCCAACATTAGCCTCCTTTAGCTTAGCGGTGGTGACGTGAAGTCATGTGACCGTGCTGTAGTTCCTTTATAGCCCAACATTAGCCACCTTTAGCTTAGCGTGGTGACGTGAAGTCATGTGACCGTGCTGTAGTTCCTTTATAGCCCAACATTAGCCTCCTTTAGCTTAGCAGTGGTGATGTGAAGTCATGTGACCGTGCTGTAGTTCCTTTATAGCCCAACATTAGCCTCCTTTAGCTTGGCGGTGGTGACGTGAAGTCATGTGACCGTGCTGTAGTTCCTTTTATAGCCCAACATTAGCCTCCTTTAGCTTAGCGGTGGTGACGTGAAGTCATGTGACCGTGCTGTAGTTCCTTTATAGCCCAACATTAGCCTCCTTTAGCTTAGCGGTGGAGACGTGAAGTCATGTGACCGTGCTGTAGTTCCTTTATAGCCCAACATTAGCCTCCTTTAGCTTAGCGGTGGTGACGTGAAGTCATGTGACCGTGCTGTAGTTCCTTTCTAGCCCAACATTAGCCTCCTTTAGCTTAGCGGTGGTGACGTGAAGTCATGTGACCGTGCTGTAGTTCCTTTATAGCCCAACATTAGCCTCCTTTAGCTTAGCGGTGGTGACGTGAAGTCATGTGACCGTGCTGTAGTTCCTTTACAGCCCAACATTAGCCTCCTTTAGCTTAGCGGTGGTGACGTGAAGTCATGTGACCGTGCTGTAGTTCCTTTATTTATTTAGCCCAACATTAGCTTTTTACTTCATAAATCATAAAGTGGTGTTAATGTGTATATGGAGATTATAAGTATCATTACAAAACCACATGGAGAAATCCAATTGGACCAGGGAGATGCTGCATTCAGGGAACATCACAGAAACATGAGCAACACTCTCTTTTCAAACTTTCTGATAGACTCGACTTTTCTGTTGTTGAAAGCAGATTTAATTCCCAGTCAGGGAAACAAATGGCTGCTCTCTGTTTTCTTGCTTCACTCAGCACTGTTTCAGCTCACAGTGACATGAGTGATGTGCTGTCAGACACTTCATCCGTCTTCTCTAAACTCAGAGAGGAGAGGCACGTCTTTGGTTTTTAACCCGTTAACATCACCAACCTGGATCATCGCTCTTTCTCATGAACTACTGATAACTCGCTCCATCACTATCTCATCTAATCATCAAACCTCCACCCTCCACCTCTTTTTATTTGGATGAATCTCAAAAATGTTTTTACAAGTCCTTGAGAGGTTTGCTTTCCAATAACTCTCTCTTTCCTGAACTGAGCGCTACATCTTAAGCAGATGAAAAGTATCTTGAAAGATTTGCTGGAAAGTCTTTAAGCAATGCTGATCATTTATTTCTCTCCATTGGGGTCCCTCAGGGCGCCTAGTCAGGACGCGTTCTTTTCTTTCAATACTTACTTCCTCTTGGTCAATAGTTCACTTTCCCATTATGTAGAACACACCCTGATCGGCAAGGAAGAAATAAAGAATCTGGGAAACATTTAATGTTTTCTCTCCTATTTATGAAAATAGCAGTGATTTGTGTTTTAAATTAACAACAAAACAAAACAAAAAATCCTATTTTCTCAAGGAAGATATCCATTATCCTGTACTTTAAAGAGTCCTCTCCTGCTGATGTTCAGGTGTATATCAGTATGTAGTGTCTCTACTTTAAAGAGTCCTCTCCTGCTGATGTTCAGGTGTATATCAGTATGTAGTGTCTCTACTTTAAAGAGTCCTCTCCTGCTGATGTTCAGGTGTATATCAGTATGTAGTGTCTCTACTTTAAAGAGTCCTCTCCTGCTGATGTTCAGGTGTATATCAGTATGTAGTGTCTCTACTTTAAAGAGTCCTCTCCTGCTGATGTTCAGGTGTATATCAGTATGTAGTGTCTCTACTTTAAAGAGTCCTCTCCTGCTGATGTTCAGGTGTATATCAGTATGTAGTGTCTCTACTTTAAAGAGTCCTCTCCTGCTGATGTTCAGGTGTATATCAGTATGTAGTGTCTCTACTTTAAAGAGTCCTCTCCTGCTGATGTTCAGGTGTATATCAGTATGTAGTGTCTCTACTTTAAAGAGTCCTCTCCTGCTGATGTTCAGGTGTATATCAGTATGTAGTGTCTCTACTTTAAAGAGTCCTCTCCTGCTGATGTTCAGGTGTATATCAGTATGTAGTGTCTCTACTTTAAAGAGTCCTCTCCTGCTGATGTTCAGGTGTATATCAGTATGTAGTGTCTCTACTTTAAAGAGTCCTCTCCTGCTGATGTTCAGGTGTATATCAGTATGTAGTGTCTCTACTTTAAAGAGTCCTCTCCTGCTGATGTTCAGGTGTATATCAGTATGTAGTGTCTCTACTTTAAAGAGTCCTCTCCTGCTGATGTTCAGGTGTATATCAGTATGTAGTGTCTCTACTTTAAAGAGTCCTCTCCTGCTGATGTTCAGGTGTATATCAGTATGTAGTGTCTCTACTTTAAAGAGTCCTCTCCTGCTGATGTTCAGGTGTATATCAGTATGTAGTGTCTCTACTTTAAAGAGTCCTCTCCTGCTGATGTTCAGGTGTATATCAGTATGTAGTGTCTCTACTTTAAAGAGTCCTCTCCTGCTGATGTTCAGGTGTATATCAGTATGTAGTGTCTCTACTTTAAAGAGTCCTCTCCTGCTGATGTTCAGGTGTATATCAGTATGTAGTGTCTCTACTTTAAAGAGTCCTCTCCTGCTGATGTTCAGGTGTATATCAGTATGTAGTGTCTCTACTTTAAAGAGTCCTCTCCTGCTGATGTTCAGGTGTATATCAGTATGTAGTGTCTCTACTTTAAAGAGTCCTCTCCTGCTGATGTTCAGGTGTATATCAGTATGTAGTGTCTCTACTTTAAAGAGTCCTCTCCTGCTGATGTTCAGGTGTATATCAGTATGTAGTGTCTCTACTTTAAAGAGTCCTCTCCTGCTGATGTTCAGGTGTATATCAGTATGTAGTGTCTCTACTTTAAAGAGTCCTCTCCTGCTGATGTTCAGGTGTATATCAGTATGTAGTGTCTCTACTTTAAAGAGTCCTCTCCTGCTGATGTTCAGGTGTATATCAGTATGTAGTGTCTCTACTTTAAAGAGTCCTCTCCTGCTGATGTTCAGGTGTATATCAGTATGTAGTGTCTCTACTTTAAAGAGTCCTCTCCTGCTGATGTTCAGGTGTATATCAGTATGTAGTGTCTCTACTTTAAAGAGTCCTCTCCTGCTGATGTTCAGGTGTATATCAGTATGTAGTGTCTCTACTTTAAAGAGTCCTCTCCTGCTGATGTTCAGGTGTATATCAGTATGTAGTGTCTCTACTTTAAAGAGTCCTCTCCTGCTGATGTTCAGGTGTATATCAGTATGTAGTGTCTCTACTTTAAAGAGTCCTCTCCTGCTGATGTTCAGGTGTATATCAGTATGTAGTGTCTCTACTTTAAAGAGTCCTCTCCTGCTGATGTTCAGGTGTATATCAGTATGTAGTGTCTCTACTTTAAAGAGTCCTCTCCTGCTGATGTTCAGGTGTATATCAGTATGTAGTGTCTCTACTTTAAAGAGTCCTCTCCTGCTGATGTTCAGGTGTATATCAGTATGTAGTGTCTCTACTTTAAAGAGTCCTCTCCTGCTGATGTTCAGGTGTATATCAGTATGTAGTGTCTCTACTTTAAAGAGTCCTCTCCTGCTGATGTTCAGGTGTATATCAGTATGTAGTGTCTCTACTTTAAAGAGTCCTCTCCTGCTGATGTTCAGGTGTATATCAGTATGTAGTGTCTCTACTTTAAAGAGTCCTCTCCTGCTGATGTTCAGGTGTATATCAGTATGTAGTGTCTCTACTTTAAAGAGTCCTCTCCTGCTGATGTTCAGGTGTATATCAGTATGTAGTGTCTCTACTTTAAAGAGTCCTCTCCTGCTGATGTTCAGGTGTATATCAGTATGTAGTGTCTCTACTTTAAAGAGTCCTCTCCTGCTGATGTTCAGGTGTATATCAGTATGTAGTGTCTCTACTTTAAAGAGTCCTCTCCTGCTGATGTTCAGGTGTATATCAGTATGTAGTGTCTCTACTTTAAAGAGTCCTCTCCTGCTGATGTTCAGGTGTATATCAGTATGTAGTGTCTCTACTTTAAAGAGTCCTCTCCTGCTGGTGTTCAGGTGTAACACACTGAAAATAACAATACAAAGTCATACAGGGTCACGAAGTTTATGAGCGGAGAGATCCTGGAGGACGAAACACGTCTTTACAGTATGTCCACACATCAATATCTTCTCTATACGACACGTTAAAGTCACGCTTCAAAGGGTTTATGTCTCAGCTGCTCCATAGTTTGAGACCTGTGGTATTTTGTTTTTTTTATTTTCATCATCAATATTGGACAGTGTTTTGTTTTTATTGTTAACATTTGATATAATATCTTTTATTGTTTTCTTTAATTTGTAATTGACAATAAAGTCTGAACACCTCTCTCTCTCTCTCTCTCTCTCTCTCTCTCTCTCTCCTCTCTCTCTCTCTCTCTCTCTCTCTCTCTCTCTCTCTCTCTCTCTCTCGTCAGTCTGCTGCTTTGTGACTTCTTATATCTGATGTACGGCTGATTGCTGCCTAATATAAGCAGCTGTTTCACTCAGAGAGAGAATATGTGCTAATGAGCAGATCACAGAGAAACAGGACGAAGTGACGCCTCACTCAGGAGATGATACCAGCAGAAACACAGAGACAACGCTCAAACAATCGCCAGATTCTTTACCAAGGTTTCATTTCCTGTCCGATTGAAACGAGCATGTATTTTATAAATGCACGTTAAACCGTTTCAGTGAACGGGGTTTTAACACATGATTAACCGAGGTGCTGCAGTGAGAGCAGGTCATGATGTACAGCACTGATCATGCTATCAATGTAGTCTCTCAATACCTATACATGTAACTTCTTCTTTATATTAAGATATTGTAACCTGTTAAACCCCATCCCTGTTGTTCAGGTCTCAGGCTAGAGAGTGACATCCCCAGAACAAATGACCATATCTTCCCTTCTAAAAGGGGAACATTAATAATCTTTGTTCTCAAAGTAATGATAACCCTGTGAGTTGGATGTAGAAAAGTCAGAATCAATATAGATCTGTGTCCTTGGGCAAGACCCTTCACCTGAACTTGCTCCTGTGGGTATTGTCCACAGTTTCTGACCATTGCATGTATGATATATGTGTAACATGTGTATATGTAAAGCGCTTTGAGTCATTGATAAAGCGCTATAATAAATGTCAGGAATTATTATTATTATTAGATGTTTTTTATTTTAAAGAAAATTCAGATTGAACATCGTAAAAAACTGTAAATTATAGTGTCCGTCTAAAAAAGATGTGTTTACTTATAGGGAAAACCAGAGGTGGGACCAAGTCATTGTTTTGCAAGTCCGAGTCAAGTCTCAAGTCAGGATGGGCAAGTCCAAGTCCTAAACGAGTCTTGATGTGCTTCTCACCAAATGGAATGCCATCGATCGACAGAATAATACTGAATAATCAAACTGCTCTTTTTTAGCCACGTTAATAATTTAATAATCAATGTTCTCTCTGCTGGTAAAGTAACGTGTGTTTTTCTATTTGGTGAGAGATCCGTGAGGGAATGCTACCGTGACGGTTTGCTTCAGAAGGAGTAATGCGGCTAATTGTAATTGCAGCTTTGGTGCAGTGGATAGAGCCTTATGTTGGGGTCAGGGGGGCACAGGTTCAAACCCCACTGCAGTCAGCATGTCGTTGTGTCCCGGAGACGCTTCACCCCAAAGTGCTCCCGTGGGGATCGCCCTCAGTGTTGAGTGTGTGAGTCGCTTTGGAGGAAAGCATCTAGCAGCGTTCAGTTATCACGCTCCAAACATCTGGAGCTAACTCCCAGAAACCTGCAGGTCCGCTGCGACTCGGACTGCTTTCAGATCCAGCAGGAAGACTTTTCTCTTTGTCGCTGCTTCTAATTGACCTCTTCCATCTCAGACTCTCTGTGACTTTGATCCGTGGACTTTTCCTTAATGTTTATTTTATCAGCTTTTCTTTTTTAATGCTTAATGTCTTTCATTTTTATTTTTTTGTAAAGCACTTTGAATTGCCTTGCGTTGAAAAGTGCTCTATAAATAAACTTGCCTTGCCTAACAAGTGACATGTGATGTAATGATTTCATGTTTATGTTTTTATGCAAGATAAAAATTCTTCTACATTTAAAAGAAAGGTTTTACTTTTATTTTATTAAAACCCCTAAAACCCATTGTCTTGTCACATTGAGGCCGAAGAGTGGGATTTATTATAGATGTATTGTAAGGAGGCTTTAATGGACATCAACACAACCCCAGATATCTTTCTCATTGTGTCCTCAGTTGTTGTTGTTGTTGTTGTTGTGACCACGTCTGAATCCTCCTCAGAAGTTTTTTAGGTCAAAAATGTTTGCAGAATGGAAACTATATCGATATTTATTTACTAAATCCTGCACAGCAAACAAACCGAGGGACGGCAGCTGAGGCTCGTCTCCGGGGTATTAAACATCCACAGACTGCTCAAATACTGAAATATCAGCTGAACTGAGTCCTGCATCTGTTCCATGGAATAAACTGACCTCAAACTAACATATTGTCACCCTGCATGAACCATAGATTCATAGGCTTTATAATCACAACAAATATCTCCAGACTTCGTTGCAGAAACATTGATTCATGCGTTCATTTCCTCTTGCCTGGACTACTGCAATGGAGTTCTGTTCGGGGTCACCAGCAAAGCCCTGGACAGCCCAATCAACCATCCATCGGTCATCCATCAACCATCCATTAATCGTCCATCAACCATCCATCCATTGATCATCCATCAATCGTCCATCAACCATCCATCAGCCATCCATTGATCATCCATCAATCGTCCATCAACCATCCATCAATCATCCATCCTTCAACCATTCACCATCCATCGATCATCCATCAACCATCCATCGATCATCCATCAACCATCCATCTATCGTCCATCATCCATTGATCAACCATCAACCATCCATTGATCATCCATCAATCGTCCATTAACCATCCATCAATCGCCCATCCATCATCCTTCAACCATCCATCATCCATCCATCCATCGATCAATCGTCCATCAATCCTCCATCCACATCATCCATCAACCATCCATCAACCATCCATCCATCATCCATCATCCATCCATCAACCATCCATCAATCGTCCATCGATGATCCTTCAACCATCCACCATCCATTGATCATCCATCAACCATCCATCAACCATCCATCGATCGTCCATCGATCATCCTTCAACCATCCACCATCCATCAACCATCCATCAATCGCCCATCCATCATCCTTCAACCATCCTTCAACCATGCATCAATCATCCATCAATCATCCATCAATTGTCCATTGATCATCCTTCAACCATCCACCATCCATCGATCATCCATCCACCATCCATCGATCATCCATCCACCATCCATCGATCATCCATCCACCATCCATCGATCATCCATCATCCATCCATCAACCATCCATCGATCGTCCATCATCCATCCATCGATCATCCATCAACCATTTAACCAAGAGATACAGTATTTTTCTAAAATAGCCACATTTTTAAAAGACTATTTTCCTTTAAATATATATTTTTCGAAAATGATTTAATTTAAATCAAATGATTCAGTTAAGAAAAAATAAATCAACCAATTACATTTTTTTTTGGAAAAAATAAATCACATAAATTTCAGTCTTAAAAAATAATCAATTTTGTTTTTAAATCACATCCAGCTCCCAGTTCGGAAGAACTCTCCTGCTCTTCATCATCCTCATCACAGCTCAGACTCTTCACATCCCTACCCTCTGCTGCTCATGTGTGTTAATCTCCTCTCCAGTTCCAAATCAGTCAATCAATAATTGTCAACCAACCATCACTTAACGAGTCATTAACGAGTGTTTACTGACCGGTGCACTTCCTGCTGCTGTCGTCCTTCTTGGAGGAACTCATCAGTTTGCAGTTGAAGTTCTCCTCCCAGTACTCAGCGAACCAGACGTTCCTGCGGTTGTTCTCCAGAGTCCGCGAGGTGAAGTACGCATCGAAACCTGAAACACAGGAAACACCGGGTGAATAAAACAAGCGCACCTTTTAGGATGTAATGTTACATGTGAGAGGCAGCGCAGAGTGAAGAGAATAACTGGAAGGAGACAGAAACATGAGGCAATGCAAAGATTCAAAGAAGCTGAAACCAGGGCTGGGAGACCAGGGGACACTAAAGAGTGACGCACACAGCTGGAGACCGGGGGACACTAAAGAGTGAAGCACACAGCTGGAGACCAGGGGACACTAAAGAGTGAAGCACACAGCTGGAGACCAGGGGACACTAAAGAGTGACGCACACAGCTGGAGACCGGGGGACACTAAAGAGTGACGCACACAGCTGGAGACCGGGGGACACTAAAGAGTGACGCACACAGCTGGAGACTAGGGGACACTAAAGAGTGACGCACACAGCTGGAGACCAGGGGACACTAAAGAGTGATGCACATAGCTGGAGACCAAGGGACACTAAGGAGTGACGCACACAGCTGGAGACCAGGGGACACTAAAGAGTGACGCACACAGCTGGAGACCAGGGGACACTAAAGAGTGACGCACACAGCTGGAGACCGGGGGACACTAAAGAGTGACGCACACAGCTGGAGACCGGGGGACACTAAAGAGTGACGCACATAGCTGGAGACCGGGGGACACTAAGGAGTGACGCACACAGTTGGGTGACCAGGGGACACTAAAGATTGACACACATAGCTGGAGACCAGGGGACACTAAAGAGTGACGCACATAGCTGGAGACCGGGGGACACTAAAGAGTGACGCACATAGCTGGAGACCAAGGGACACTAAGGAGTGACGCACACAGTTGGGAGACCAGGGGACACTAAAGAGTGATGCACATAGCTGGAGACCAAGGGACACTAAGGAGTGACGCACACAGTTGGGAAACCGGGGGACACTAAAGAGTGACGCACACAGCTGGAGACCAAGGGACACTAAGGAGTGACGCACATAGCTGGAGACCGGGGGACACTAAAGAGTGACGCACATAGCTGGAGACCAAGGGACACTAAAGAGTGATGCACATAGCTGGAGACCAGGGGACACTAAAGAGTGACGCACACAGCTGGAGACCGGGGGACACTAAAGAGTGACGCACACAGCTGGAGACCAGGGGACACTAAAGAGTGACGCACACAGCTGGAGACCAGGGGACACTAAAGAGTGATGCACATAGCTGGAGACCAAGGGACACTAAGGAGTGACGCACACAGCTGGAGACCAGGGGACACTAAAGAGTGACGCACACAGCTGGAGACCAGGGGACACTAAAGAGTGACGCACACAGCTGGAGACCGGGGGACACTAAAGAGTGACGCACACAGCTGGAGACCGGGGGACACTAAAGAGTGACGCACATAGCTGGAGACCAAGGGACACTAAAGAGTGACGCACACAGCTGGAGACCAGGGGACACTAAAGAGTGACGCACACAGCTGGAGACCAGGGGACACTAAAGAGTGACGCACACAGCTGGAGACCAGGGGACACTAAAGAGTGACGCACACAGCTGGAGACCGGGGGACACTAAAGAGTGACGCACACAGCTGGAGACCGGGGGACACTAAAGAGTGACGCACACAGCTGGAGACCGGGGGACACTAAAGAGTGACGCACACATCTAGGAGACCAGGGGACACTAAAGAGTGTCACACATACAGCTGGGAGACCGGGGGACACTAAAGAGTGATGCACACAGCTGGGAGACCGGGGGACACTAAAGAGTGACGCACACAGCTGGGAGACCGGGGGACACTAAAGAGTGTCACAAATACAGCTGGGAGACCGGGGGACACTAAAGAGTGACGCACACAGCTGGGAGACCAGGGGACACTAAAGAGTGACGCACACAGCTGGGAGACCGGGGGACACTAAAGAGTGACGCACACAGCTGGAGACCGGGGGACACTAAAGAGTGACGCACATAGCTGGAGACCAAGGGACACTAAAGAGTGACGCACACAGCTGGAGACCAGGGGACACTAAAGAGTGACGCACACAGCTGGAGACCAGGGGACACTAAAGAGTGACGCACACAGCTGGAGACCAGGGGACACTAAAGAGTGACGCACACAGCTGGAGACCGGGGGACACTAAAGAGTGACGCACACAGCTGGAGACCGGGGGACACTAAAGAGTGACGCACACAGCTGGAGACCGGGGGACACTAAAGAGTGACGCACACATCTAGGAGACCAGGGGACACTAAAGAGTGTCACACATACAGCTGGGAGACCGGGGGACACTAAAGAGTGATGCACACAGCTGGGAGACCGGGGGACACTAAAGAGTGACGCACACAGCTGGGAGACCAGGGGACACTAAAGAGTGTCACAAATACAGCTGGGAGACCGGGGGACACTAAAGAGTGACGCACACAGCTGGGAGACCAGGGGACACTAAAGAGTGTCACACAGCTGGGAGACCGGGGGACACTAAAGAGTGACGCACACAGCTGGGAGACCAGGGGACACTAAAGAGTGACGCACACAGCTGGGAGACCGGGGGGACATTAGAACAGTCCTTCGGCGGCACTCGATGACGTAGCATGCTTGAAATAGTGGCTCTGGAGCAGCCTTACTCGACATTGAGAAACACCCTGTCAGCAGATCTGGTGTGTGCGCCACTCTTTAGTGTCCCCTGGTCTCCCAGCTGTGTGTGTCACTTTTTATCTTCCCCTGGTCTCCCAGCTGTGTGCGTCACTCTTTAGTGTCCCCTGAGGCCTGTACTACGAAGCTGGTTCAACCTAACCTGATATGTTGGAGTTAGCCGGTTGGCCTGATCCAGAACACACGCGCTCTCGCTAAGCGGTCCTACCACGCGGGTTATCAAGTGGATCGCCCAGCCAGCCGTGTCCTCTCTAGCTAGGTGTTCACATGAGAGGGGTGGGATCTGGAGAATTCGACCAATCACAGACATGGAGAAGCATACTGACAGCGCAGCGTCATACTTCCTGAATGAAAAGTGAACTCTAATATCAGAGACATGAAGAAGTTAAACTTTAAACATGACTCAAACCCTTGATCAGGATCAGAGCCTCAGAGCTGCAGCTGCAAGGTGAACACAGCTGGAGCAAAACAAGTGTTGGAATGCGTCCATCAGCAGGTTCATGATGTCACGGCCCGTCTAACACACCGTCTGACTCTCATCACCTCTGGCTCAGAGTGTCCTCAACTCAACGTGTTGCTAACATAATGCTTCATCCAGTCTGTGGCGCTGAGAGTGCTGCACGGCCAGACACGCTCAGGGACTCGGATCAGAGACATGGGATACATCAGGAAGTGATGCTGACTGGACTTAGTGTACTCTGATCCGGGTACTGATGCTGACTGGACTTAGTGTACTCTGATCCGGGTTCTGATGCTGACTGGACTTAGTGTGCTCTGATCCGGGTACTGATGCTGACTGGACTTGGTGTACTCTGATCCGGGTTCTGATGCTGACTGGACTTCGTGTACTCTGATCCGGGTACTGATGCTGACTGGACTTAGTGTACTCTGATCGGGTACTGATGCTGACTGGACTTAGTGTACTCTGATCCGGGTACTGATGCTGACTGGACTTAGTGTACTCTGATCCGGGTACTGATGCTGACTGGACTTAGTGTACTCTGATCCGGGTACTGATGCTGACTGGACTTAGTGTACTCTGATCCGGGTACTGATGCTGACTGGACTTAGTGTACTCTGATCCGGGTACTGATGCTGACTGGACTTAGTGTACTCTGATCCGGGTTCTGATGCTGAGGCAGATATCTAAGAGCTTTCTTAACGCTGATGTTCTGACAGTCAGACTGCTCTGGAGATGGAGCTGATGTTCATGTTTCCTTTCTCCTGTGATATGACTTGATCGCTTTAAACTCCGCACGCTGAGCTCTGATTGGTCAGCAGTGATCGGTGCTTTCACTGAGTTGAGCTCTGAGCCTGCAACCTAACCTGCTCCGGGGCTCAGCATCAGTTACCATGGAGACCTAGCCGCTAAGAAGAGAACCAGCTTCGTAGGACCGGAATCCAGAGTCCCCCCGAAGTGAGCGGCTCAGGGAACATCCGGCTTCGTGGTGCAGGCCTCAGGTCTCTGTCGTGTTACCCACACACGTATTGTATCCCGTGCCCTGTGTATGCGGTTGCTGCTCACGCTCCCTCTGTTTCCCACATGATTTATATCTTGTATAACCTCAGTGTGTTTCTGAGCTTAAATCTGTCTCCCTCGGAGATAAACTGTCGACAGTTCAGAGCTTTAGAGTTTGATTTGGAGTTCAGAAAGCTCTCTGGGGAGGAGAGAGGAACCACGATTAATGCTGCCAATAAGAGGGAGGTGTGTGTGTGTGTGTGAGTGTGTGAGTGTGTGTGTGTGTGAGTGTGTGTGTGTGTGTGAGTCTGTGAGTGTGTGTGTGTGTGTGAGTGTGTGTGTGTGCGTGTGTGTGTGTGTGCGTGTGTGTGTGCGTGTGCGTGGGTGTGTGTGTGTGAGTGAGAGTGAGTGAGCTAATTGCCTCTCTGATTAGTTGTTGTAACCACTGCTCCTCTCAGCAGGGGGTGAGGAGGCTGTCACTCTTTATGCTGTATTTCTCAGTTCCTCTGCTGCTTTAAGTCTTCTTTGATTCCATGTTGTTGTTTCATCATCAGTAATTACATCTGGATCCTGAAGCTACTTTGCACAATTCTATATATAATCCAATGCCAGTATGTGTCTCTTGTAGGGGTGTAACGGTATCCGTATTCGTCCCGAACGGTCACGGTTCGGTCGTCACGGTTCGGTCGTCTTCGGTAGTCACGGTTCGGTCGTCTTCGGTCGTCTTCGGTCGTCTTCGGTCGTCACGGTTCGGTCGTCACGGTTCGGTCGTCACGGTTCGGTCGTCACGGTTCGGTGGTCACGGTTCGGTCGTCACGGTTCGGGCGTCTTCGGTCATCACGGTTCGGTCGTCTTCGGTCGTCACGGTTCGGTCGTCTTCGGTCGTCACGGTTCGGTCGTCACGGTTCGGTCATCACGGTTCGGTCGTCACGGTTCGGTCGTCACGGTTCGGCACATGCAGTCTCACGACGAATACGCCTTTTTTTGTGAAGGGAAAAAAGTCTGTCCTTCAGGGCAGTATCCACTACACTATATATACTCCAGGGGGCGGTATTGCGCCTAAACACCGTTTGTCTGCCGCCATTAAACAACAAATGAAGAACAAAAAGAAACAACAACAACAAAACGAACTAAATAGAAGAAGAAGAAAAGTTAGTTTGGTGAGTTCAGATAACACGCGGGAGCTAGAACCCACCTGCTTCTTTTAGATCAGTGTGTGGGAGCATGTCGGGTTCCCTGTGGACGACGATAACGATGGACTGCGAGTGGTGGATCGGACGAGGACGGTGTGTCGGCGTTGTTCGACAGCGCTACATCACATCAGAAGGCATCACCCAGATGTGCCAATCACCCAACCCAGTCTCACGGCATTTCGTGTTCACCATCACGACTTGTAATCTATTGATTCGTGTTCACCATCACGACTTGTAATCTATTGATTCGTGTTCACCATCACGACTTGTAATCTATTGATTCGTGTTCACCAACACGACTTGTAATCTATTGATTCGTGTTCACCATCACGACTTGTAATCTATTGATTCGTGTTCACCATCACGACTTGTAATCTATTGATACGTGTTCACCATCACGACTTGTAATCTATTGATTCGTGTTCACCATCACGACTTGTAATCTATTGATTCGTGTTCACCAACACGACTTGTAATCTATTGATTCGTGGTTACCATCACGACTTGTAATCTATTGATTCGTGTTCACCATCACGACTTGTAATCTATTGATTCGTGTTCACCATCACGACTTGTAATCTATTGATTCGTGTTCACCAACACGACTTGTAATCTATTGATTCGTGTTCACCATCACGACTTGTAATCTATTGATTCGTGTTCACCATCACGACTTGTAATCTATTGATTCGTGTTCACCATCACGACTTGTAATCTATTGATTCGTGGTTACCATCACGACTTGTAATCTATTGATTCGTGTTCACCATCACGACTTGTAATCTATTGATTCGTGGTTACCATCACGACTTGTAATCTATTGATTCGTGTTCACCAACACGACTTGTAATCTATTGATTCGTGTTCACCATCACGACTTGTAATCTATTGATTCGTGTTCACCAACACGACTTGTAATCTATTGATTCGTGGTTACCATCACGACTTGTAATCTATTGATTCGTGTTCACCAACACGACTTGTAATCTATTGATTCGTGTTCACCATCACGACTTGTAATCTATTGATTCGTGGTTACCATCACGATTTGTAATCTATTGATTCGTGGTTACCATCACGACTTGTAATCTATTGATTCGTGTTCACCATCACGACTTGTAATCTATTGATTCGTGTTCACCAACACGACTTGTAATCTATTGATTCGTGGTTACCATCACGACTTGTAATCTATTGATTCGTGTTCACCATCACGACTTGTAATCTATTGATTCGTGTTCACCATCACGACTTGTAATCTATTGATTCGTGTTCACCATCACGACTTGTAATCTATTGATTCGTGTTCACCATCACGACTTGTAATCTATTGATTCGTGTTCACCATCACGACTTGTAATCTATTGATTCGTGTTCACCATCACGACTTGTAATCTATTGATTCGTGTTCACCAACACGACTTGTAATCTATTGATTCGTGTTCACCATCACGACTTGTAATCTATTGATTCGTGTTCACCATCACGACTTGTAATCTATTGATTCGTGTTCACCATCACGACTTGTAATCTATTGATTCGTGTTCACCATCACGACTTGTAATCTATTGATTCGTGTTCACCATCACGACTTGTAATCTATTGATTCGTGTTCACCATCACGACTTGTAATCTATTGATTCGTGTTCACCATCACGACTTGTAATCTATTGATTCGTGTTCACCATCACGACTTGTAATCTATTGATTCGTGTTCACCATCACGACTTGTAATCTATTGATTCGTGTTCACCATCACGACATGTAATCTATTGATTCGTGTTCACCATCACGACTTGTAATCTATTGATTCGTGTTCACCATCACGACTTGTAATCTATTGATTCGTGTTCACCATCACGACTTGTAATCTATTGATTCGTGTTCACCATCACGACTTGTAATCTATTGATTCGTGTTCACCATCACGACTTGTAATCTATTGATTCGTGTTCACCATCACGATCTTCCCCTTTTCTTCGTGTTGCACAGCACGATGTTCAAAGCAATGTATTTCTACTGGTAACGTGTTTCGTGCCTGCAGGCTGCAGCACGTCTTTTTCTCCGGTCGGGTCGTGGAAGACCGGAAGCTGTGTGGTTCATAAAAACATGTTCTGACTCAATATCAAGCCACAGTTATTGCTTTTATTTTAAATCGTATAATTTCTGACTTTTGTTGCTGTGAGGAAAATAAATGGCTCAGAGCCTCAGGATACTGAAATCTGTATTTTTAAATCTTTCTTTCCTTCTAATTTGTTATTCTTTTCAAAATAACACACTGATATTTACTCACCAATAACACACACTTATCCTTGCTTTTATTTATTGGTTTAATTCCATAATCTCGGGCTTTCCCGGCGTCCGTCAGGAACTGAATTTCAAAATAAATATAACCGGTGTTAATCAGAGAGGGAGAAAACGTAATGTTGTACAACTAAATGCACCTGACTCCAACTGTCTCCACAGGTCAGTGTCTTCTGTCATGAAGAGAGCCAGATCACACACACACACACACACTCTGGGGGTGTTTGAAACTGCACACATCGCTGAGCAAAGATTTTCTGTCAGATTCATTATGAGGCTCTCATTCTTCAAACCCCAACACACACACACACACACACACACACACACACACACACACACACACACACACACACACACACACACACACACACACACACACACACACACACACACACACACACACACACACACACACACACACACACACACACACACACACACACACACACACACAGTTGGTGTAAAGTGTGGAGGTGTTGTGCAGCAGCGAGAGCATTATCGGGCTGTGTAGGAAAACGATGATGGACTTCAATCACAATATTGATTTAAAATGAAACTAAATCAATACGGATAAATCAAATGAATCTTCAGAATATCAACAAAGTTTATCTGATTCAGTCACCAGGTGTATATCAGTGTGTAGTGTCTCTACTTTAAAGAGTCCTTGATGTTCAGGTGTATATCAGTATGTAGTGTCTCTACTTTAAAGAGTCCTCTCCTGCTGATGTTCAGGTGTATATCAGCGTGTAGTGACTCTACTTTAAAGAGTCCTCTCCTGCTGATGTTCAGGTGTATATCAGTGTGTAGTGTCTCTACTTTAAAGAGTCCTCTCCTGCTGATGTTCAGGTGTATATCAGCGTGTAGTGACTCTACTTTAAAGAGTCCTCTCCTGCTGATGTTCAGGTGTATATCAGTATGTAGTGTCTCTACTTTAAAGAGTCCTCTCCTGCTGATGTTCAGGTGTATATCAGTGTGTAGTGTCTCTACTTTAAAGAGTCCTCTCCTCTGATGTACTCTAATGTACGGACTGATGTACGGACTCTTTAAAGTAGATACACTACATACTGATATACACCTGATCATCAGCAGGAGAGGACTCTTTAAAGTAGAGACACTACATACTGATATACACCTGGACATCAGCAGGAGAGGACTCTTTAAAGTAGAGACACTACACACTGATATACACCTGAACATCAGCAGGAGAGGACTCTTTAAAGTAGAGACACCCTACAGCACCCTTTTGAACATCCTGCAGATTCATCCACCTAACCTCTGACTGCTATCTGTGCGCAGCGCGGCCATCGCGACCAGAACCTCTCTCGTGTTTCTTTGCATTGCATTCAGAACACCTCTAAATGTTGCAGCGTTACCACCTTAAAGAGTCCCTGTTCTTCTTCTGTGGTGTTCCCTCTCCTGTAGTCTATTAGTGCATGTAAATGGTCTGCAGATGCTCAAATCCCTGTGTTCCTTCAGAGGGAGTCTCTCTCCCACACTGGTTTGAGAGAAAGTCCTAAATACCGTTTTTTGCTGTAATTGCCTTCAATCCCGAATTTCGGTTGGTCCCGTCATATTTAAGAGTAAATGTTTTCGGTTGCGTCTGCTTCTTCTATTTCACATCTCTGTGCTCAGCCATGCGTACCAACGACACATCCTTCTCCTCCGTGTAGCATCTCTTCTGACCCACTTCTGTCAGACTGTCAGCAGACAAAACGGCCCTTTAGTCGCCTGGAAACGCCCGAACCGGCAGACACACACACATTCTCTGGGTTCTGTATTTGAAAAAAGAAAGTGTAAAAGTCTAAATCAAGCTAGAAATGTGAATCCAAAGGAAAGACATTAATCATTTCTTTCTGTGTCTGAATCACATCTGGTTCTGGTTCCGTGTGAGTGCGTGAATCATTTTCATTCACACTGTATATTTTATATTTAAGTGAATATCCCTTTCCATGCTCTCTTGAACTGAATAGTATCCTCATATTGGCCCTCCAATCGTGTTTGTGTTTGTCAGACACTTCATAGATGTTGTATGTTTTTCTCACTCTCTAAATGCTGGTTTATTTCTATTTCTGATTTGAGATGTTTATGTATTAGAATAGTTTATTCCTACTCTTTAAATGTGTTATTATGTGCAATGCCTCGCTTTGTTTTTCTGCTGCTACAACAACAACAACAAATCCCAAATTGCGATTAATAAAGTTCTTATCTTTCAGCGTTCCTGCACATTCAGAAGTATGATCATGCGTGGAGCAGACATGACTTCTTCTGAGCTCAAACAGACGACCTGTATTTGTCCCGGTGTATTTATAAAAAAAGCAAAAAGCAGGTCTAAAGCCCGCGGGTAGGATACGACTATTCCTCAGTCCGACAGGAGCACAGAAGCTTGAGAGGAGACGCTGCTCAGAGGAACACATACACTCGGGGCTTTCCTGCAGAGATGTTGATGAGTTGAAGTACATTCATATTGCGTTTACAGAGTCATCTACACATCGTGTTTCTCTGTGGACACACTCTGGGATGGAGGCCCTGCTCACCTCGCATCCAACTGGGAATATGAATGGTATTAAAGATGGAATAGTATACTTTGAGTTACCCATTGAAAAGTATGTCAGCATATCTCCTCTTCAACATTTTCTCAGAGAAATGTTTTAGTAATTGTTTCGTTTTATTTGACGACATTAGTTACTTAGAGTTTATGATTTTAGTTACTAAATAAAAACAGTTTACGTGGTGCAATGTTCCTAGATATATAAATATATAACAATAAACTCCAAATCTTAAGCAGCTTCAACCAGAATAAGGCATGTCTCTGTCTGTTAGTGATTCATGATGGTACTCTCATCATGTAAAACATACTTGTGACTGGAGCAGTCAGTGTCAAGTCATTTGAGAGAATATAAAGGGTGTGTAGTATAGTACAACGTGCTTTTAAAGATGATTTACATCTAAAGTAAAGCCATGAGAAGCCCTGATAGCATAAAGAAGTACAAGAGGACTTCCTGTTCTCTGACAGAAGGATCTGGGTTTGATGGAGGAGGTCAGGGAACATTTAAAGACCAGAGGAAGGTAGATTCACATGGCTGGCTAAACAAGTGACAGGTAAATGTGAGAAGTCAGAGATGATAGGAGGAGACGTCGGTGTGAAGGAGGAGAAAGGATGCTTAGCACGATCAGTGTCAGAGCGAAATGTCTCATCCTCCATCTCTTTGCCGTTTGTCAGACGAGAGTTCAGTCTCACAGCGAAGACACATTAATCCTCTGTGACAGAGAGCACCGGAGCACCGGAGAAGTGCAGGAAGCACAAACAGATATCTACGCATCCAGACAATCAGACACCGAGAGACCGAGAGATCCAGAGACTCAGAGATCCAGAGACAGAGACTCAGAGACCCAGACACCAACACACCCAGACATCTGAACACCCAGAGACAGAGACACAGAGATCCAGAGACAGAGACTCAGAGACTCAGAGACCCAGACACCAACACACCCAGACATCTGAACACCCAGAGACACAGAGACCCAGAGACCCAGAGACCCATAGACTCAGACACCAACACACCCAGACATCTGAACACCCAGAGACACAGAGACCCAGAGACACAGAGACCCAGAGACCCAGAGCCCAGAGACCCATAGACTCAGACACCAACACACCCAGACATCTGAACATCCAGAGACACAGAGACCCAGAGACACTTAGACAACAAAACGTCCACACATCTAGATATCCAGAGACCACAAAACTAAGGCATTCGAACATCAAGACACCCAGACGTCGAGTGATCCAGACACTCAGACATCACAACGACCAGACACCACATTTTCATGAGAACAGAGACTCAGACACCAACACATC
Source organism: Champsocephalus esox (assembly GCA_036324585.1). Classification (NCBI taxonomy): domain Eukaryota; kingdom Metazoa; phylum Chordata; class Actinopteri; order Perciformes; family Channichthyidae; genus Champsocephalus; species Champsocephalus esox. The sequence goes on from CM070495.1 coordinate 46,838,525, forward strand.
CAGACATCTGAACATCCAGAGAACACAAAATTGAGGCATTCGAACATCAAGAGATCCAGAAAGTCAGACATCACAACAACCGGACTCCAAGAGACACTTCACACCCTGTTGGCCATCAGGAGCAATATCTTTACTGTGGAGGCTGGAGATCAACAACCTTCCACCCAGACATCTGAACACCCACAGATCTAGACATCTTAAAACCCAAAGATCTAGACATCTTAAAACCCACAGATCTATACATCAGAGGAACCAAAGATCTAGACATCAGAGGAACCAAAGATCTAGACATCAGAGGAACCAAAGATCTAGACAACTGAACAACTAAAGATCTGGACGTCTGAACACCTACAGATCTAGATCTGGACGTCTGAACATTTAAAGATATAGACATACAAACGTCCTTACGGTCCTTATTGTGTCTTCACAGGTCTCACTAAAAAATCTATTAGGAAGCTGCAGCTGATTCAGAACGCCGCTGCTCGAGTCCTCACTGACACTAAGAAAGTGGATCACATCACTCCTGCTCTGAAGTCTTCACTCTGGCTTCCTGTGTGTCAGAGAATAGATTTCAGCTTCCTGTCCCCAGAGACAGATCTCTCAGGTCTTCAGGGACTGGTCAGCTTCCTGTCCCCAGAGACAGATCTCTCAGGTCTTCAGGGACTGGTCAGCTTCCTGTCCCCAGAGACAGATCTCTCAGGTCTTCAGGGACTGGTCAGCTTCCTGTCCCCAGAGACAGATCTCTCAGGTCTTCAGGGACTGGTCAGCTTCCTGTCCCCAGAGACAGATCTCTCAGGTCTTCAGGGACTGGTCAGCTTCCTGTCCCCAGAGACAGATCTCTCAGGTCTTCAGGGACTGGTCAGCTTCCTGTCCCCAGAGACAGATCTCTCAGGTCTTCAGGGACTGGTCAGCTTCCTGTCCCCAGAGACAGGTCTCTCAGGTCTTCAGGGACTGGTCAGCTTCCTGTCCCCAGAGACAGATCTCTCAGGTCTTCAGGGACTGGTCAGCTTCCTGTCCCCAGAGACAGATCTCTCAGGTCTTCAGGGACTGGTCAGCTTCCTGTCCCCAGAGACAGATCTCTCAGGTCTTCAGGGACTGGTCAGCTTCCTGTCCCCAGAGACAGATCTCTCAGGTCTTCAGGGACTGGTCAGCTTCCTGTCCCCAGAGACAGATCTCTCAGGTCTTCAGGGACTGGTCAGCTTCCTGTCCCCAGAGACAGATCTCTCAGGTCTTCAGGGACTGGTCAGCTTCCTGTCCCCAGAGACAGATCTCTCAGGTCTTCAGGGACTGGTCAGCTTCCTGTCCCCAGAGACAGATCTCTCAGGTCTTCAGGGCACTGGTCAGCTTCCTGTCCCCAGAGACAGATCTCTCAGGTCTTCAGGGACTGGTCAGCTTCCTGTCCCCAGAGACAGATCTCTCAGGTCTTCAGGGACTGGTCAGCTTCCTGTCCCCAGAGACAGATCTCTCAGGTCTTCAGGGACTGGTCAGCTTCCTGTCCCCAGAGACAGATCTCTCAGGTCTTCAGGGACTGGTCAGCTTCCTGTCCCCAGAGACAGATCTCTCAGGTCTTCAGGGACTGGTCAGCTTCCTGTCCCCAGAGACAGATCTCTCAGGTCTTCAGGGACTGGTCAGCTTCCTGTCCCCAGAGACAGTCTCTCAGGTCTTCAGGGACTGGTCAGCTTCCTGTCCCCAGAGACAGATCTCTCAGGTCTTCAGGGACTGGTCAGCTTCCTGTCCCCAGAGACAGATCTCTCAGGTCTTCAGGGACTGGTCAGCTTCCTGTCCCCAGAGACAGATCTCTCAGGTCTTCAGGGACTGGTCAGCTTCCTGTCCCCAGAGACAGATCTCTCAGGTCTTCAGGGACTGGTCAGCTTCCTGTCCCCAGAGACAGATCTCTCAGGTCTTCAGGGACTGGTCAGCTTCCTGTCCCCAGAGACAGATCTCTCAGGTCTTCAGGGACTGGTCAGCTTCCTGTCCCCAGAGACAGATCTCTCAGGTCTTCAGGGACTGGTCAGCTTCCTGTCCCCAGAGACAGATCTCTCAGGTCTTCAGGGCACTGGTCAGCTTCCTGTCCCCAGAGACAGATCTCTCAGGTCTTCAGGGACTGGTCAGCTTCCTGTCCCCAGAGACAGATCTCTCAGGTCTTCAGGGACTGGTCAGCTTCCTGTCCCCAGAGACAGATCTCTCAGGTCTTCAGGGACTGGTCAGCTTCCTGTCCCCAGAGACAGATCTCTCAGGTCTTCAGGGACTGGTCAGCTTCCTGTCCCCAGAGACAGATCTCTCAGGTCTTCAGGGACTGGTCAGCTTCCTGTCCCCAGAGACAGATCTCTCAGGTCTTCAGGGACTGGTCAGCTTCCTGTCCCCAGAGACAGATCTCTCAGGTCTTCAGGGACTGGTCAGCTTCCTGTCCCCAGAGACAGATCTCTCAGGTCTTCAGGGACTGGTCAGCTTCCTGTCCCCAGAGACAGATCTCTCAGGTCTTCAGGGACTGGTCAGCTTCCTGTCCCCAGAGACAGATCTCTCAGGTCTTCAGGGACTGGTCAGCTTCCTGTCCCCAGAGACAGATCTCTCAGGTCTTCAGGGACTGGTCAGCTTCCTGTCCCCAGAGACAGATCTCTCAGGTCTTCAGGGACTGGTCAGCTTCCTGTCCCCAGAGACAGATCTCTCAGGTCTTCAGGGACTGGTCAGCTTCCTGTCCCCAGAGTCAGAACTGAACATGGAGAAGCAGCGTTCAGTTATCATGCTCCAAACATCTGGAGCTAACTCCCAGAAACCTGCAGGTCCGCTGCGACTCTGACTACTTTCAGATCCAGCAAGAAGACTTTTCTTTTTGTCGCTGCTTCTAATTGAACGATTCACATCTTAGACTCTCTGTGACTTTGATCCATGTACTTTTCCTTAATGTTTATTTTATTAGCTTTTCTTTTTAAGTGCGGTGGTGGTGAATCCATAGGGACTCGGCTTGGCGACTGGAAGGTCACCAGTTCAAGTCCCGGCAAGACCAAGTGCTACCGAGGTGTCCCTGAGCAAGGCACCGCTCCCCACACTGCTCCCCGGGCGCCGTTCAAAATGGCTGCACACTGCTCCTAACACTAGGATGGGTCAAATGCAGAGGAACAATTTCCCCACGAGGGATTAATAAAAGTCCATCTTAATGACTGATTTTAGATGCCATTTTCTTAATGTCTTTCAGTTTTGTAAAGCACTTTGAATTGACTTGTGTTGAAAAGTGCTATATAAATAAACTTGCCTTGCCTTACACTTGGACCCGAAGACATCCAAACATCCAGAAATCCAGACATTCAGACATTGAGACATCTAAACACCCAGACCTCCAGGCATCCAGAAACCATTCAGTCATCCAGACATTCAAACACCTTAAGGTCTTGACATTTCGATATCCATATATGTAATTGAACATCCGAAAACCTAAACATCAAGACAATGTTCATCAAGTCATTGCTTACTATCAATCATTTCCGGTTCGAAATTCTCCAAGATAAAGTAGCTTTTCTCCGTCTGATATCACGCTAATATCTTTGGGTTTCAGACTGTTGCTCGAGAAGACATTTAAAGACGTCACCTTGGACTTTGAGGATTTATGGAGGACATTTTTCACTTTTTATGATCTGACTTTTTATAGACTAACAATGAATCAGACAGAGTTACAGCACTCAGTCTGTCTGTCTGTCCTTTGACCTGTGACAGGACTTGAAATGCTTTTTTCTGATCACCATCTTTTACTCCACCACGCCTCTCTGCAGACTGCATTGCAGAGAGTCTCGTTTACAGATTCCTGGCGGATAACATTAAACGCAGCGCACAGACAGAAGTGGAGGTCAGGGCGGAGAAGCAGACATGTGTTCATCCCGGGAGAGGATGTAAGATAACATAAGAAAAAGCTTGATTCTTCCCTGTAGGGAAATTCAGGTGTCAGAGCAGCGCGATGTGATAAAAGGATAAAACGAGAGCTTTCCCAGAGAGTGAAAGACCACTGCAGTGTTATAAGGCTATATAAGTTATATATAAATCATATGGTCCTGTGTGCAATACATTAAAGAGGGGGGGTGGGTTCATTTGAAAGAATGCAGACTTACTTTCAACCAACAGCAACAGTATGCATTACCAACACGAGGTGAAATGCAGGATTTCATTACACAATGTGACTGAGACAAAGTGCCCCCTAAATATATCAAACCCTCCTAAAAACTAATACACAACAGCTTCAGTCTCTTGCTCGTATAAAACCATCAATGTTGATATAGTCTAGAGATGTTGTGATCATGTGTTGAAAACGCTGTTTTTTTTACACACATATACTGCAAAGGGTATAAGATGTGGACGTAGTCACTGCGAAGAAGAAACGGAACATTTCCTCATAGACTTCTCTACAATCTGAGGTAATAAAGAGAGAGAGAAGTAGGAACATTTCCTCATAGACTTCTCTACAATCTGAGGTAATAAAGAGAGAGAGAAGTAGGAACATTTCCTCATAGACTTCTATACAATCTGAGGTAATAGAGAGAGAGAGAGAAGTAGGAACATTTCCTCATAGACTTCTCTACAATCTGAGGTAATAGAGAGAGAGAGAAGTAGGAACATTTCCTCATAGACTTCTCTACAATCTGAGGTAATAGAGAGAGAGAGAAGTAGGAACATTTCCTCATAGACTTCTCTACAATCTGAGGTAATAAAGAGAGAGAGAGTAGGAACATTTCCTCATAGACTTCTCTACAATCTGAGGTAATAAAGAGAGAGAGAAGTAGGAACATTTCCTCATAGACTTCTCTACAATCTGAGGTAATAAAGAGAGAGAGAAGTAGGAACATTTCCTCATAGACTTCTCTACAATCTGAGGTAATAAAGAGAGAGAGAAGTAGGAACATTTCCTCATAGACTTCTATACAATCTGAGGTAATAAAGAGAGAGAGAAGTAGGAACATTTCCTCATAGACTTCTCTACAATCTGAGGTAATAAAGAGAGAGAGAAGTAGGAACATTTCCTCATAGACTTCTATACAATCTGAGGTAATAAAGAGAGAGAGAAGTAGGAACATTTCCTCATAGACTTCTATACAATCTGAGGTAATAAAGAGAGAGAGAAGTAGGAACATTTCCTCATAGACTTCTATACAATCTGAGGTAATAAAGAGAGAGAGAAGTAGGAACATTTCCTCATAGACTTCTCTACAATCTGAGGTAATAAAGAGAGAGAGAAGTAGGAACATTTCCTCATAGACTTCTCTACAATCTGAGGTAATAAAGAGAGAGAGAAGTAGGAACATTTCCTCATAGACTTCTATACAATCTGAGGTAATAAAGAGAGAGAGAAGTAGGAACATTTCCTCATAGACTTCTATACAATCTGAGGTAATACAGAGAGAGAGAAGTAGGAACATTTCCTCATAGACTTCTATACAATCTGAGGTAATAAAGAGAGAGAGAAGTAGGAACATTTCCTCATAGACTTCTCTACAATCTGAGGTAATAAAGAGAGAGAGAAGTAGGAACATTTCCTCATAGACTTCTATACAATCTGAGGTAATAAAGAGAGAGAGAAGTAGGAACATTTCCTCATAGACTTCTCTACAATCTGAGGTAATAAAGAGAGAGAGAAGTAGGAACATTTCCTCATAGACTTCTCTACAATCTGAGGTAATAAGAGAGAGAGAAGTAGGAACATTTCCTCATAGACTTCTATACAATCTGAGGTAATAAAGAGAGAGAAGTAGGAACATTTCCTCATAGACTTCTATACAATCTGAGGTAATAAAGAGAGAGAGAAGTAGGAACATTTCCTCATAGACTTCTATACAATCTGAGGTAATAGAGAGAGAGAGAAGTAGGAACATTTCCTCATAGACTTCTCTACAATCTGAGGTAATAAAAGAGAGAGAAGTAGGAACATTTCCTCATAGACTTCTATACAATCTGAGGTAATAAAGAGAGAGAGAAGTAGGAACATTTCCTCATAGACTTCTATACAATCTGAGGTAATAGAGAGAGAGAGAAGTAGGAACATTTCCTCATAGACTTCTCTACAATCTGAGGTAATAAAGAGAGAGAGAAGTAGGAACATTTCCTCATAGACTTCTATACAATCTGAGGTAATAAAGAGAGAGAGAAGTAGGAACATTTCCTCATAGACTTCTATACAATCTGAGGTAATAAAGAGAGAGAGAAGTAGGAACATTTCCTCATAGACTTCTATACAATCTGAGGTAATAAAGAGAGAGAGAAGTAGGAACATTTCCTCATAGACTTCTATACAATCTGAGGTAATAAAGAGAGAGAGAAGTAGGAACATTTCCTCATAGACTTCTCTACAATCTGAGGTAATAAAGAGAGAGAGAAGTAGGAACATTTCCTCATAGACTTCTCTACAATCTGAGGTAATAAAGAGAGAGAGAAGTAGGAACATTTCCTCATAGACTTCTCTACAATCTGAGGTAATAAAGAGAGAGAGAAGTAGGAACATTTCCTCATAGACTTCTCTACAATCTGAGGTAATAAAGAGAGAGAGAAGTAGGAACATTTCCTCATAGACTTCTCTACAATCTGAGGTAATAAGAGAGAGAGAAGTAGGAACATTTCCTCATAGACTTCTATACAATCTGAGGTAATAAAGAGAGAGAGAAGTAGGAACATTTCCTCATAGACTTCTATACAATCTGAGGTAATAAAGAGAGAGAGAAGTAGGAACATTTCCTCATAGACTTCTCTACAATCTGAGGTAATAAAGAGAGAGAGAAGTAGGAACATTTCCTCATAGACTTCTCTACAATCTGAGGTAATAAAGAGAGAGAGAAGTAGGAACATTTCCTCATAGACTTCTATACAATCTGAGGTAATAAAGAGAGAAGTAGGAACATTTCCTCATAGACTTCTATACAATCTGAGGTAATAAAGAGAGAGAGAAGTAGGAACATTTCCTCATAGACTTCTCTACAATCTGAGGTAATAAAGAGAGAGAGAAGTAGGAACATTTCCTCATAGACTTCTATACAATCTGAGGTAATAAAGAGAGAGAGAAGTAGGAACATTTCCTCATAGACTTCTATACAATCTGAGGTAATAGAGAGAGAGAGAAGTAGGAACATTTCCTCATAGACTTCTCTACAATCTGAGGTAATAAAGAGAGAGAGAAGTAGGAACATTTCCTCATAGACTTCTCTACAATCTGAGGTAATAAAGAGAGAGAGAAGTAGGAACATTTCCTCATAGACTTCTCTACAATCTGAGGTAATAAAGAGAGAGAGAAGTAGGAACATTTCCTCATAGACTTCTCTACAATCTGAGGTAATAAAGAGAGAGAGAAGTAGGAACATTTCCTCATAGACTTCTCTACAATCTGAGGTAATAAAGAGAGAGAGAAGTAGGAACATTTCCTCATAGACTTCTATACAATCTGAGGTAATAAAGAGAGAGAAGTAGGAACATTTCCTCATAGACTTCTATACAATCTGAGGTAATAAAGAGAGAGAGAAGTAGGAACATTTCCTCATAGACTTCTCTACAATCTGAGGTAATAAAGAGAGAGAGAAGTAGGAACATTTCCTCATAGACTTCTATACAATCTGAGGTAATAAAGAGAGAGAGAAGTAGGAACATTTCCTCATAGACTTCTCTACAATCTGAGGTAATAAAGAGAGAGAGAAGTAGGAACATTTCCTCATAGACTTCTATACAATCTGAGGTAATAAAGAGAGAAGTAGGAACATTTCCTCATAGACTTCTATACAATCTGAGGTAATAAAGAGAGAGAGAAGTAGGAACATTTCCTCATAGACTTCTATACAATCTGAGGTAATAAAGAGAGAGAGAAGTAGGAACATTTCCTCATAGACTTCTATACAATCTGAGGTAATAAAGAGAGAGAGAAGTAGGAACATTTCCTCATAGACTTCTCTACAATCTGAGGTAATAAAGAGAGAGAAGTAGGAACATTTCCTCATAGACTTCTATACAATCTGAGGTAATAAAGAGAGAGAGAAGTAGGAACATTTCCTCATAGACTTCTATACAATCTGAGGTAATAAAGAGAGAGAGAAGTAGGAACATTTCCTCATAGACTTCTCTACAATCTGAGGTAATAAAGAGAGAGAGAAGTAGGAACATTTCCTCATAGACTTCTATACAATCTGAGGTAATAAAGAGAGAGAGAAGTAGGAACATTTCCTCATAGACTTCTCTACAATCTGAGGTAATAAAGAGAGAGAGAAGTAGGAACATTTCCTCATAGACTTCTATACAATCTGAGGTAATAAAGAGAGAGAGAAGTAGGAACATTTCCTCATAGACTTCTCTACAATCTGAGGTAATAAAGAGAGAGAGAAGTAGGAACATTTCCTCATAGACTTCTATACAATCTGAGGTAATAAAGAGAGAGAGAAGTAGGAACATTTCCTCATAGACTTCTCTACAATCTGAGGTAATAAAGAGAGAGAGAAGTAGGAACATTTCCTCATAGACTTCTCTACAATCTGAGGTAATAAAGAGAGAGAGAAGTAGGAACATTTCCTCATAGACTTCTCTACAATCTGAGGTAATAGAGAGAGAGAGAAGTAGGAACATTTCCTCATAGACTTCTCTACAATCTGAGGTAATAAAGAGAGAGAGAAGTAGGAACATTTCCTCATAGACTTCTCTACAATCTGAGGTAATAAAGAGAGAGAGAAGTAGGAACATTTCCTCATAGACTTCTCTACAATCTGAGGTAATAAAGAGAGAGAGAAGTAGGAACATTTCCTCATAGACTTCTCTACAATCTGAGGTAATAAAGAGAGAGAGAAGTAGGAACATTTCCTCATAGACTTCTCTACAATCTGAGGTAATAAAGAGAGAGAGAAGTAGGAACATTTCCTCATAGACTTCTCTACAATCTGAGGTAATAAAGAGAGAGAGAAGTAGGAACATTTCCTCATAGACTTCTCTACAATCTGAGGTAATAAAGAGAGAGAGAAGTAGGAACATTTCCTCATAGACTTCTCTACAATCTGAGGTAATAGAGAGAGAGAGAAGTAGGAACATTTCCTCATAGACTTCTCTACAATCTGAGGTAATAAAGAGAGAGAGAAGTAGGAACATTTCCTCATAGACTTCTCTACAATCTGAGGTAATAAAGAGAGAGAGAAGTAGGAACATTTCCTCATAGACTTCTCTACAATCTGAGGTAATAAAGAGAGAGAGAAGTAGGAACATTTCCTCATAGACTTCTATACAATCTGAGGTAATAAAGAGAGAGAGAAGTAGGAACATTTCCTCATAGACTTCTATACAATCTGAGGTAATAAAGAGAGAGAGAAGTAGGAACATTTCCTCATAGACTTCTATACAATCTGAGGTAATAAAGAGAGAGAGAGAAGTAGGAACATTTCCTCATAGACTTCTCTACAATCTGAGGTAATAAGAGAGAGAGAGAAGTAGGAACATTTCCTCATAGACTTCTATACAATCTGAGGTAATAAAGAGAGAGAGAAGTAGGAACATTTCCTCATAGACTTCTCTACAATCTGAGGTAATAAAGAGAGAGAAGTAGGAACATTTCCTCATAGACTTCTCTACAATCTGAGGTAATAAGAGAGAGAGAAGTAGGAACATTTCCTCATAGACTTCTCTACAATCTGAGGTAATAAAGAGAGAGAGAAGTAGGAACATTTCCTCATAGACTTCTATACAATCTGAGGTAATAAAGAGAGAGAAGTAGGAACATTTCCTCATAGACTTCTATACAATCTGAGGTAATAAAGAGAGAGAGAAGTAGGAACATTTCCTCATAGACTTCTCTACAATCTGAGGTAATAAAGAGAGAGAGAGAAGTAGGAACATTTCCTCATAGACTTCTCTACAATCTGAGGTAATAAAGAGAGAGAGAAGTAGGAACATTTCCTCATAGACTTCTCTACAATCTGAGGTAATAAAGAGAGAGAGAAGTAGGAACATTTCCTCATAGACTTCTCTACAATCTGAGGTAATAAAGAGAGAGAGAAGTAGGAACATTTCCTCATAGACTTCTATACAATCTGAGGTAATAAAGAGAGAGAGAAGTAGGAACATTTCCTCATAGACTTCTCTACAATCTGAGGTAATAAAGAGAGAGAGAAGTAGGAACATTTCCTCATAGACTTCTCTACAATCTGAGGTAATAAAGAGAGAGAGAAGTAGGAACATTTCCTCATAGACTTCTCTACAATCTGAGGTAATAAAGAGAGAGAGAAGTAGGAACATTTCCTCATAGACTTCTCTACAATCTGAGGTAATAAAGAGAGAGAGAAGTAGGAACATTTCCTCATAGACTTCTATACAATCTGAGGTAATAGAGAGAGAGAGAAGTAGGAACATTTCCTCATAGACTTCTCTACAATCTGAGGTAATAAAGAGAGAGAGAAGTAGGAACATTTCCTCATAGACTTCTATACAATCTGAGGTAATAAAGAGAGAGAGAAGTAGGAACATTTCCTCATAGACTTCTCTACAATCTGAGGTAATAAAGAGAGAGAGAAGTAGGAACATTTCCTCATAGACTTCTATACAATCTGAGGTAATAAAGAGAGAGAGAAGTAGGAACATTTCCTCATAGACTTCTCTACAATCTGAGGTAATAAAGAGAGAGAGAAGTAGGAACATTTCCTCATAGACTTCTCTACAATCTGAGGTAATAGAGAGAGAGAGAAGTAGGAACATTTCCTCATAGACTTCTCTACAATCTGAGGTAATAAAGAGAGAGAGAAGTAGGAACATTTCCTCATAGACTTCTCTACAATCTGAGGTAATAAAGAGAGAGAGAAGTAGGAACATTTCCTCATAGACTTCTCTACAATCTGAGGTAATAAAGAGAGAGAAGTAGGAACATTTCCTCATAGACTTCTATACAATCTGAGGTAATAGAGAGAGAGAGAAGTAGGAACATTTCCTCATAGACTTCTCTACAATCTGAGGTAATAAAGAGAGAGAGAAGTAGGAACATTTCCTCATAGACTTCTATACAATCTGAGGTAATAGAGAGAGAGAGAAGTAGGAACATTTCCTCATAGACTTCTATACAATCTGAGGTAATAAAGAGAGAGAGAAGTAGGAACATTTCCTCATAGACTTCTATACAATCTGAGGTAATAAAGAGAGAGAGAGAAGTAGGAACATTTCCTCATAGACTTCTATACAATCTGAGGTAATAAAGAGAGAGAGAAGTAGGAACATTTCCTCATAGACTTCTCTACAATCTGAGGTAATAAAGAGAGAGAGAAGTAGGAACATTTCCTCATAGACTTCTATACAATCTGAGGTAATAAAGAGAGAGAGAAGTAGGAACATTTCCTCATAGACTTCTCTACAATCTGAGGTAATAAAGAGAGAGAAGTAGGAACATTTCCTCATAGACTTCTCTACAATCTGAGGTAATAAAGAGAGAGAGAAGTAGGAACATTTCCTCATAGACTTCTATACAATCTGAGGTAATAAAGAGAGAGAGAAGTAGGAACATTTCCTCATAGACTTCTCTACAATCTGAGGTAATAAAGAGAGAGAGAAGTAGGAACATTTCCTCATAGACTTCTATACAATCTGAGGTAATAAAGAGAGAGAGAAGTAGGAACATTTCCTCATAGACTTCTCTACAATCTGAGGTAATAAAGAGAGAGAGAGAAGTAGGAACATTTCCTCATAGACTTCTATACAATCTGAGGTAATAAAGAGAGAGAGAAGTAGGAACATTTCCTCATAGACTTCTCTACAATCTGAGGTAATAAAGAGAGAGAGAAGTAGGAACATTTCCTCATAGACTTCTCTACAATCTGAGGTAATAAAGAGAGAGAGAAGTAGGAACATTTCCTCATAGACTTCTATACAATCTGAGGTAATAAAGAGAGAGAGAAGTAGGAACATTTCCTCATAGACTTCTCTACAATCTGAGGTAATAAGAGAGAGAGAGAAGTAGGAACATTTCCTCATAGACTTCTCTACAATCTGAGGTAATAAAGAGAGAGAGAAGTAGGAACATTTCCTCATAGACTTCTCTACAATCTGAGGTAATAAAGAGAGAGAGAAGTAGGAACATTTCCTCATAGACTTCTCTACAATCTGAGGTAATAAAGAGAGAGAGAAGTAGGAACATTTCCTCATAGACTTCTATACAATCTGAGGTAATAAGAGAGAGAGAGAAGTAGGAACATTTCCTCATAGACTTCTCTACAATCTGAGGTAATAAAGAGAGAGAGAAGTAGGAACATTTCCTCATAGACTTCTATACAATCTGAGGTAATAGAGAGAGAGAGAAGTAGGAACATTTCCTCATAGACTTCTCTACAATCTGAGGTAATAAAGAGAGAGAGAAGTAGGAACATTTCCTCATAGACTTCTCTACAATCTGAGGTAATAAAGAGAGAGAGAAGTAGGAACATTTCCTCATAGACTTCTCTACAATCTGAGGTAATAAAGAGAGAGAGAAGTAGGAACATTTCCTCATAGACTTCTCTACAATCTGAGGTAATAAAGAGAGAGAGAAGTAGGAACATTTCCTCATAGACTTCTATACAATCTGAGGTAATAAAGAGAGAGAGAAGTAGGAACATTTCCTCATAGACTTCTCTACAATCTGAGGTAATAAAGAGAGAGAGAAGTAGGAACATTTCCTCATAGACTTCTATACAATCTGAGGTAATAAAGAGAGAGAGAAGTAGGAACATTTCCTCATAGACTTCTCTACAATCTGAGGTAATAAAGAGAGAGAGAAGTAGGAACATTTCCTCATAGACTTCTCTACAATCTGAGGTAATAAAGAGAGAGAGAAGTAGGAACATTTCCTCATAGACTTCTCTACAATCTGAGGTAATAAAGAGAGAGAGAAGTAGGAACATTTCCTCATAGACTTCTATACAATCTGAGGTAATAAAGAGAGAGAGAAGTAGGAACATTTCCTCATAGACTTCTCTACAATCTGAGGTAATAAGAGAGAGAGAGAAGTAGGAACATTTCCTCATAGACTTCTCTACAATCTGAGGTAATAAAGAGAGAGAGAAGTAGGAACATTTCCTCATAGACTTCTCTACAATCTGAGGTAATAAAGAGAGAGAGAAGTAGGAACATTTCCTCATAGACTTCTCTACAATCTGAGGTAATAAAGAGAGAGAGAAGTAGGAACATTTCCTCATAGACTTCTATACAATCTGAGGTAATAAGAGAGAGAGAAGTAGGAACATTTCCTCATAGACTTCTCTACAATCTGAGGTAATAAAGAGAGAGAGAAGTAGGAACATTTCCTCATAGACTTCTATACAATCTGAGGTAATAAAGAGAGAGAGAAGTAGGAACATTTCCTCATAGACTTCTCTACAATCTGAGGTAATAAAGAGAGAGAGAAGTAGGAACATTTCCTCATAGACTTCTCTACAATCTGAGGTAATAAAGAGAGAGAGAAGTAGGAACATTTCCTCATAGACTTCTATACAATCTGAGGTAATAAAGAGAGAGAGAAGTAGGAACATTTCCTCATAGACTTCTCTACAATCTGAGGTAATAAAGAGAGAGAAGTAGGAACATTTCCTCATAGACTTCTATACAATCTGAGGTAATAAAGAGAGAGAGAAGTAGGAACATTTCCTCATAGACTTCTCTACAATCTGAGGTAATAAAGAGAGAGAGAAGTAGGAACATTTCCTCATAGACTTCTCTACAATCTGAGGTAATAAAGAGAGAGAGAAGTAGGAACATTTCCTCATAGACTTCTCTACAATCTGAGGTAATAGAGAGAGAGAGAAGTAGGAACATTTCCTCATAGACTTCTCTACAATCTGAGGTAATAAAGAGAGAGAGAAGTAGGAACATTTCCTCATAGACTTCTCTACAATCTGAGGTAATAAAGAGAGAGAGAAGTAGGAACATTTCCTCATAGACTTCTCTACAATCTGAGGTAATAAAGAGAGAGAAGTAGGAACATTTCCTCATAGACTTCTATACAATCTGAGGTAATAAAGAGAGAGAGAAGTAGGAACATTTCCTCATAGACTTCTCTACAATCTGAGGTAATAAAGAGAGAGAGAAGTAGGAACATTTCCTCATAGACTTCTATACAATCTGAGGTAATAGAGAGAGAGAGAAGTAGGAACATTTCCTCATAGACTTCTATACAATCTGAGGTAATAAAGAGAGAGAGAAGTAGGAACATTTCCTCATAGACTTCTCTACAATCTGAGGTAATAAAGAGAGAGAGAGAAGTAGGAACATTTCCTCATAGACTTCTCTACAATCTGAGGTAATAAGAGAGAGAGAGAAGTAGGAACATTTCCTCATAGACTTCTATACAATCTGAGGTAATAAAGAGAGAGAGAAGTAGGAACATTTCCTCATAGACTTCTCTACAATCTGAGGTAATAAAGAGAGAGAGAAGTAGGAACATTTCCTCATAGACTTCTCTACAATCTGAGGTAATAAAGAGAGAGAGAAGTAGGAACATTTCCTCATAGACTTCTATACAATCTGAGGTAATAAAGAGAGAGAGAAGTAGGAACATTTCCTCATAGACTTCTCTACAATCTGAGGTAATAAAGAGAGAGAGAAGTAGGAACATTTCCTCATAGACTTCTCTACAATCTGAGGTAATAAAGAGAGAGAGAAGTAGGAACATTTCCTCATAGACTTCTATACAATCTGAGGTAATAGAGAGAGAGAGAAGTAGGAACATTTCCTCATAGACTTCTCTACAATCTGAGGTAATAAAGAGAGAGAGAAGTAGGAACATTTCCTCATAGACTTCTATACAATCTGAGGTAATAGAGAGAGAGAGAAGTAGGAACATTTCCTCATAGACTTCTATACAATCTGAGGTAATAAAGAGAGAGAGAAGTAGGAACATTTCCTCATAGACTTCTATACAATCTGAGGTAATAGAGAGAGAGAGAAGTAGGAACATTTCCTCATAGACTTCTCTACAATCTGAGGTAATAAAGAGAGAGAGAAGTAGGAACATTTCCTCATAGACTTCTATACAATCTGAGGTAATAGAGAGAGAGAGAAGTAGGAACATTTCCTCATAGACTTCTCTACAATCTGAGGTAATAAGAGAGAGAGAAGTAGGAACATTTCCTCATAGACTTCTCTACAATCTGAGGTAATAAAGAGAGAGAAGTAGGAACATTTCCTCATAGACTTCTATACAATCTGAGGTAATAAAGAGAGAGAGAAGTAGGAACATTTCCTCATAGACTTCTCTACAATCTGAGGTAATAAAGAGAGAGAGAAGTAGGAACATTTCCTCATAGACTTCTATACAATCTGAGGTAATAAAGAGAGAGAGAAGTAGGAACATTTCCTCATAGACTTCTCTACAATCTGAGGTAATAAAGAGAGAGAGAAGTAGGAACATTTCCTCATAGACTTCTATACAATCTGAGGTAATAAAGAGAGAGAGAAGTAGGAACATTTCCTCATAGACTTCTATACAATCTGAGGTAATAGAGAGAGAGAGAAGTAGGAACATTTCCTCATAGACTTCTCTACAATCTGAGGTAATAAAGAGAGAGAAGTAGGAACATTTCCTCATAGACTTCTCTACAATCTGAGGTAATAAAGAGAGAGAGAAGTAGGAACATTTCCTCATAGACTTCTATACAATCTGAGGTAATAAAGAGAGAGAGAAGTAGGAACATTTCCTCATAGACTTCTCTACAATCTGAGGTAATAAAGAGAGAGAGAAGTAGGAACATTTCCTCATAGACTTCTATACAATCTGAGGTAATAAATAGAGAGAGAGAAGTAGGAACATTTCCTCATAGACTTCTATACAATCTGAGGTAATAAAGAGAGAGAGAAGTAGGAACATTTCCTCATAGACTTCTATACAATCTGAGGTAATAAAGAGAGAGAGAAGTAGGAACATTTCCTCATAGACTTCTCTACAATCTGAGGTAATAGAGAGAGAGAAGTAGGAACATTTCCTCATAGACTTCTCTACAATCTGAGGTAATAAGAGAGAGAGAAGTAGGAACATTTCCTCATAGACTTCTCTACAATCTGAGGTAATAAAGAGAGAGAGAAGTAGGAACATTTCCTCATAGACTTCTATACAATCTGAGGTAATAAAGAGAGAGAAGTAGGAACATTTCCTCATAGACTTCTCTACAATCTGAGGTAATAAAGAGAGAGAGAAGTAGGAACATTTCCTCATAGACTTCTCTACAATCTGAGGTAATAAATAGAGAGAGAGAAGTAGGAACATTTCCTCATAGACTTCTATACAATCTGAGGTAATAAAGAGAGAGAGAAGTAGGAACATTTCCTCATAGACTTCTCTACAATCTGAGGTAATAAAGAGAGAGAGAAGTAGGAACATTTCCTCATAGACTTCTATACAATCTGAGGTAATAAAGAGAGAGAGAAGTAGGAACATTTCCTCATAGACTTCTATACAATCTGAGGTAATAAAGAGAGAGAGAAGTAGGAACATTTCCTCATAGACTTCTCTACAATCTGAGGTAATAAAGAGAGAGAGAAGTAGGAACATTTCCTCATAGACTTCTCTACAATCTGAGGTAATAAAGAGAGAGAGAAGTAGGAACATTTCCTCATAGACTTCTCTACAATCTGAGGTAATAAAGAGAGAGAGAAGTAGGAACATTTCCTCATAGACTTCTCTACAATCTGAGGTAATAGAGAGAGAGAGAAGTAGGAACATTTCCTCATAGACTTCTCTACAATCTGAGGTAATAAAGAGAGAGAGAGAAGTAGGAACATTTCCTCATAGACTTCTCTACAATCTGAGGTAATAAAGAGAGAGAGAAGTAGGAACATTTCCTCATAGACTTCTCTACAATCTGAGGTAATAAGAGAGAGAGAAGTAGGAACATTTCCTCATAGACTTCTCTACAATCTGAGGTAACACATCAAGGGAAAAGTCGGGACATTTTCTCATAGGAGGTTTCACAACACATTTACAACGGTTGGCTAAAAATAAAGCACTTCATTGTGATTAATGCTGCATTACAGGACGGTTAAAACATGATCAGACTACCTTCAGTTTGCACAGATAAACAACAGTGATGGATGTTGACTGCAGCAGCATCTTTAATTATAGAGCACCACGCACCATGTGCAGCCCTGTCACATTCAGGAGATCCTGGTTGGAGGATAAGCTGCTGCTCCTGGACACATCCATTCAAAGCTCTGCGTGTCCAATAGGAAAACATCCCTTTCATACCATGTGTCTTCATTTCTCCGTGATACTCAGTTTCCTTCTGCTGGGAATCAGTAACTGTATATCATTTTCATCATCTGTCCTCTGCAGCTAAAGATTGCTTTTTCCTGAAGAGGGCAATAATAGACTGCTGTGCTATCGAAGCAAAACAGGCTCACCGTGCGGAGAACATCTCACATAGCAGTACAAGTCATGCGTGGAGTATTATCAACCCTCTTTTCTTATGCCTCTTTCTTCTCAAGTGCACATCAGGTCTGCAGCCGTGAATCCTCCTTACATAAGCTCACAGTCACTTCCTGTTTCCTCTCAGGCTCATGCGTGCAGGAGGACATCCATCTTGGCAGATACTGGTCATGTTTTAAACATAGAGGCAGATCAAAATCCTCTATCTGCAGCGTGCACATGGAAACCCTGAACCCAACGGCTTTGTGTTTCAGACAAAGAGGACGGGGGAGGTATATCCACATGTCTCTGCTCACACCGACTCTCATCTCTCCGGACTGAGCTGCGTAGGAGAGGTTTTGCTGCATTTTACTTTCCGGTTTGTTTGTGTTTGACAACAATGTGTGAAGCGAGGACTGAAAATAACAATACAAAGTCATACAGGGTCACGAAGTTTATGAGCGGAGAGATCCTGGAGGACGAAACACGTCTTTACAGTATGTCCACACGTCAATATCTTCTCTATACGACACGTTAAAGTCACGCTTCAAAGGGTTTATGTCTCAGCTGCTCCATAGTTTGAGACCTGTGGTATGTTGGTTTTTTTATTTTAATCATCCAGAATATTGTACAGTGTTTTGTTTTTATTGTTAACATTTGATATCATATCTTTCATTGTTTGCTTTTATTTGTAATTGACAATAAAGTCTGATATCTCTCTCTCTCTCTCTCTCTCTTCTCTCTCTCTCTCTCTCTCCTCTCTCCACCAGCTTGCCTCTCTCTCCTCTCTCTCTCTCTCTCTCCCTCCCTCTCTCTCCCTCTCTCTCTCTCTCTCTCCCTCTCTCTCTCTCCCTCTCTCTCCCTCTCTCTCCCTCTCTCTCTCTCCCTCTCTCTCTCTCTCCCTCTCTCTCCCTCTCTCCCTCTCTCTCTCCCCCTCTCCCTCTCCCTCTCCTCCTAAAGGTACATATTTTATTTAGTTTGATATTTATATGTTGACATCAGGAGATGTTATACAGTTCCGTGTGCCCTTAAACCTGACGTTACCCAGACTGCCGTCACGGCCCACCATCCCCACCAACGTCTTTATGCCCAAAACTCCAATATCCATAAATCATTCGTCAGGAAACGAGGGAGCAGGAAGTAGTTAGTGAAGGTCACACGGCGAGCCTTGGGGCAGGACTCCTGATTCTCAAAATGTGTGAAATGTGTTTTTCAGGCGAGGAAAAGGGCACGAACCGACGCCACAGCAGAGCATTGGCAGCACGATGAGCGAGGCTTTCGTTCGGGGAGTAGGAGGACTCTGAGAATCTGACTCCTCATTAGTCGCTGTTGATGTGGATTCATGTTTTATTCACAGCCCCAAACGGAACGACAGAGAAACGTCTCGCTGTCAGAAACCGTTGTTAGGAGCGACAGGCAAGTCCCTGACGGCGCTGCGAGTTCGTCTAAAGCCAAGAGACAGGACTGCCATGTTTTAATAAAGAACGTTGTGTTTCCGCTCGTGTCCCTCTCCTCTGACGCTCACTGACTGACAGTCAGAACAGCAAACAAAAGCTGTTGATTTCTGGGAACAAGAGTCGGCTACTGGCTCTGATGTCTGCTAACGATGACTCATCAAAGATCACTGAAGCTTTTTGATGATGTCATTGATCACATTATAATTATAACTGGTTTGCAGTGAGCCAACTGGAGCGAGCAGCGCTTGAAAACAACCTCAACACTAAGCAGCTTGAGGAGACATGGCAGCGTTTAGAGAACATCCAGCAGCTTGAGGAGACATGGCAGCGTTTAGAGAACATCCAGCAGCTTGAGGAGACATGGCAGCGTTTAGAGAACACTCAGCAGCTTGAGGAGACATGGCAGCGTTTAGAGAACATCCAGCAGCTTGAGGAGACATGGCAGCGTTTAGAGAACACTCAGCAGCTTGAGGAGACATGGCAGCGTTTAGAGAACACTCAGCAGCTTGAGGAGACATGGCAGCGTTTAGAGAACACCCAGCAGCTTGAGGAGACATGGCAGCGTTTAGAGAACATCCAGCAGCTTGAGGAGACATGGCAGCGTTTAGAGAACACTCAGCAGCTTGAGGAGACATGGCAGCGTTTAGAGAACACTCAGCAGCTTGAGGAGACATGGCAGCGTTTAGAGAACACCCAGCAGCTTGAGGAGACATGGCAGCGTTTAGAGAACATCCAGCAGCTTGAGGAGACATGGCAGCGTTTAGAGAACATCCAGCAGCTTGAGGAGACATGGCAGCGTTTAGAGAACATCCAGCAGCTTGAGGAGACATGGCAGCGTTTAGAGAACATCCAGCAGCTTGAGGAGACATGGCAGCGTTTAGAGAACATCCAGCAGCTTGAGGAGACATGCAGCGTTTAGAGAACATCCAGCAGCTTGAGGAGACATGGCAGCGTTTAGAGAACACTCAGCAGCTTGAGGAGACATGGCAGCGTTTAGAGAACACCAGCAGCTTGAGGAGACATGGCAGCGTTTAGAGAACATCCAGCAGCTTGAGGAGACATGGCAGCGTTTAGAGAACATCCAGCAGCTTGAGGAGACGTGCAGCGTTTAGAGAACATCCAGCAGCTTGAGGAGACATGCAACGTTTAGAGAACATCCAGCAGCTTGAGGAGACATGGCAGCGTTTAGAGAACACTCAGCAGCTTGAGGAGACGTGGCAGCGTTTAGAGAACACCCAGCAGCTTGAGGAGACATGGCAGCGTTTAGAGAACACTCAGCAGCTTGAGGAGACATTGCAGCGTTTAGAGAACACTCAGCAGCTTAAGGAGACATGGCAGCGTTTAGAGAACACTCAGCAGCTTGAGGAGACATGGCAGCGTTTAGAGAACATCCAGCAGCTTGAGGAGACATGGCAGCGTCTAGAGAACATCCAGCAGCTTGAGGAGACATGGCAGCGTTTAGAGAACATCCAGCAGCTTGAGGAGACATGGCAGAGTTTAGAGAACACTCAGCAGCTTGAGGAGACATGGCAGCGTTTAGAGAACATCCAGCAGCTTGAGGAGACATGGCAGCGTTTAGAGAACATCCAGCAGCTTGAGGAGACATGGCAGTGTTTGAGAACACTCAGCAGCTTGAGGAGACATGGCAGCGTTTAGAGAACATCCAGCAGCTTGAGGAGACATGGCAGCGTTTAGAGAACACTCAGCAGCTTGAGGAGACATGGCAGCGTTTAGAGAACACTCAGCAGCTTGAGGAGACATGGCAGCGTTTAGAGAACATCCAGCAGCTTGAGGAGACATGGCAGCGTTTAGAGAACACTCAGCAGCTTGAGGAGACATGGCAGCGTTTAGAGAACATCCAGCAGCTTGAGGAGATATGGCAGCGTCTAGAGAACATCCAGCAGCTTGAGGAGACATGGCAGCGTTTAGAGAACATCCAGCAGCTTGAGGAGACATGGCAGCGTTTAGAGAACACTCAGCGGCTTGAGGAGACATGGCAGCGTCTAGAGAACATCCAGCAGCTTGAGGAGACATGGCAGCTTCTAGAGAACAATCAACAGCTTGAGGAGACATGGCAGCGTTTAGAGAACATCCAGCAGCTTGAGGAGACATGGCAGCGTTTAGAGAACATCCAGCAGCTTGAGGAGACATGGCAGCGTTTAGAGAACACTCAGCAGCTTGAGGAGACATGGCAGCGTTTAGAGAACACTCAGCAGCTTGAGGAGACATGGCAGCGTTTAGAGAACATCCAGCAGCTTGAGGAGACATGGCAGCGTCTAGAGAACATCCAGCAGCTTGAGGAGACATGGCAGCGTTTAGAGAACATCCAGCAGCTTGAGGAGACATGGCAGCGTTTAGAGAACACTCAGCAGCTTGAGGAGACATGGCAGCGTTTAGAGAACATCCAGCAGCTTGAGGAGACATGGCAGCTTTAGAGAACATCAGCAGCTTGAGGAGACATGGCAGCGTTTAGAGAACATCCAGCAGCTTGAGGAGACATGGCAGCGTTTAGAGAACATCCAGCAGCTTGAGGAGACATGGCAGCGTTTAGAGAACATCCAGCAGCTTGAGGAGACATGGCAGCGTTTAGAGAACATCCAGCAGCTTGAGGAGACATGGCAGCGTTTAGAGAACACTCAGCAGCTTGAGGAGACATGCAGCGTTTAGAGAACACCCAGCAGCTTGAGGAGACATGGCAGCGTTTAGAGAACATCCAGCAGCTTGAGGAGACATGGCAGCGTTTAGAGAACATCCAGCAGCTTGAGGAGACATGCAGCGTTTAGAGAACATCCAGCAGCTTGAGGAGACATGGCAGCGTTTAGAGAACATCCAGCAGCTTGAGGAGACATGGCAGCGTTTAGAGAACACTCAGCAGCTTGAGGAGACATGGCAGCGTTTAGAGAACACCCAGCAGCTTGAGGAGACATGGCAGCGTTTAGAGAACACTCAGCAGCTTGAGGAGACATGGCAGCGTTTAGAGAACACCAGCAGCTTGAGGAGACATGGCAGCGTTTAGAGAACACTCAGCAGCTTGAGGAGACATGGCAGCGTTTAGAGAACATCCAGCAGCTTGAGGAGACATGGCAGCGTTTAGAGAACATCCAGCAGCTTGAGGAGACATGGCAGCGTTTAGAGAACATCCAGCAGCTTGAGGAGACATGGCAGCGTTTAGAGAACATCCAGCAGCTTGAGGAGACATGGCAGCGTTTAGAGAACACTCAGCAGCTTGAGGAGACATGGCAGCGTTTAGAGAACATCCAGCAGCTTGAGGAGACATGGCAGCGTTTAGAGAACATCCAGCAGCTTGAGGAGACATGGCAGCGTTTAGAGAACACTCAGCAGCTTGAGGAGACATGGCAGCGTTTAGAGAACATCCAGCAGCTTGAGGAGACATGGCAGCGTTTAGAGAACATCCAGCAGCTTGAGGAGACATGGCAGCGTTTAGAGAACACTCAGCAGCTTGAGGAGACATGGCAGCGTTTAGAGAACATCCAGCAGCTTGAGGAGACATGGCAGCGTTTAGAGAACACCCAGCAGCTTGAGGAGACATGGCAGCGTTTAGAGAACACTCAGCAGCTTGAGGAGACATGGCAGCGTTTAGAGAACATCCAGCAGCTTGAGGAGACATGGCAGCGTTTAGAGAACATCCAGCAGCTTGAGGAGACATGGCAGCGTTTAGAGAACATCCAGCAGCTTGAGGAGACATGGCAGCGTTTAGAGAACATCCAGCAGCTTGAGGAGACATGGCAGCGTTTAGAGAACACTCAGCAGCTTGAGGAGACATGGCAGCGTTTAGAGAACATCCAGCAGCTTGAGGAGACATGGCAGCGTTTAGAGAACATCCAGCAGCTTGAGGAGACATGGCAGCGTTTAGAGAACATCCAGCAGCTTGAGGAGACATGGCAGCGTTTAGAGAACATCCAGCAGCTTGAGGAGACATGGCAGCGTTTAGAGAACATCCAGCAGCTTGAGGAGACATGGCAGCGTTTAGAGAACATCCAGCAGCTTGAGGAGACATGGCAGCGTTTAGAGAACATCCAGCAGCTTGAGGAGACATGGCAGCGTTTAGAGAACACTCAGCAGCTTGAGGAGACATGGCAGCGTTTAGAGAACATCCAGCAGCTTGAGGAGACATGGCAGCGTTTAGAGAACATCCAGCAGCTTGAGGAGACATGGCAGCGTTTAGAGAACATCCAGCAGCTTGAGGAGACATGGCAGCGTTTAGAGAACACTCAGCAGCTTGAGGAGACATGGCAGCGTTTAGAGAACATCCAGCAGCTTGAGGAGACATGGCAGCGTTTAGAGAACATCCAGCAGCTTGAGGAGACATGGCAGCGTTTAGAGAACACTCAGCAGCTTGAGGAGACATGGCAGCGTTTAGAGAACACTCCAGCAGCTTGAGGAGACATGGCAGCGTTTAGAGAACATCCAGCAGCTTGAGGAGACATGGCAGCGTTTAGAGAACACTCAGCAGCTTGAGGAGACATGGCAGCGTTTAGAGAACATCCAGCAGCTTGAGGAGACATGGCAGCGTTTAGAGAACACCCAGCAGCTTGAGGAGACATGGCAGCGTTTAGAGAACACTCAGCAGCTTGAGGTGACATGGCAGCGTTTAGAGAACATCCAGCAGCTTGAGGAGACATGGCAGCGTTTAGAGAACACTCAGCAGCTTGAGGAGACATGGCAGCGTTTAGAGAACATCCAGCAGCTTGAGGAGACATGGCAGCGTTTAGAGAACACCAGCAGCTTGAGGAGACATGGCAGCGTTTAGAGAACATCCAGCAGCTTGAGGAGACATGGCAGCGTTTAGAGAACACTCAGCAGCTTGAGGAGACATGGCAGCGTTTAGAGAACATCCAGCAGCTTGAGGAGACATGGCAGCGTTTAGAGAACATCCAGCAGCTTGAGGAGACATGGCAGCGTTTAGAGAACATCCAGCAGCTTGAGGAGACATGGCAGCGTTTAGAGAACATCCAGCAGCTTGAGGAGACATGGCAGCGTTTAGAGAACATCCAGCAGCTTGAGGAGACATGGCAGCGTTTAGAGAACATCCAGCAGCTTGAGGAGACATGGCAGCGTTTAGAGAACATCCAGCAGCTTGAGGAGACATGGCAGCGTTTAGAGAACACTCAGCAGCTTGAGGAGACATGGCAGCGTTTAGAGAACATCCAGCAGCTTGAGGAGACATGCAGCGTTTAGAGAACATCCAGCAGCTTGAGGAGACATGGCAGCGTTTAGAGAACATCCAGCAGCTTGAGGAGACATGGCAGCGTTTAGAGAACATCCAGCAGCTTGAGGAGACATGGCAGCGTCTAGAGAACATCCAGCAGCTTGAGGAGACATGGCAGTGTTTGAGAACACTCAGCAGCTTGAGGAGACATGGCAGCGTTTAGAGAACATCCAGCAGCTTGAGGAGACATGGCAGCGTTTAGAGAACATCCAGCAGCTTGAGGAGACATGGCAGCGTTTAGAGAACACTCAGCAGCTTGTGGAGACATGCAGCGTTTAGAGAACACTCCGCAGCTTGAGGAGACATGGCAGCGTTTAGAGAACACTCAGCAGCTTGAGGAGACATGGCAGCGTTTAGAGAACACTCAGCAGCTTGAGGAGACATGGCAGCGTTTAGAGAACATCCAGCAGCTTGAGGAGACATGGCAGCGTTTAGAGAACATCCAGCAGCTTGAGGAGACATGGCAGCGTTTTGAGAACATCCAGCAGCTTGAGGAGACATGGCAGCGTTTAGAGAACACCCAGCAGCTTGAGGAGACATGGCAGCGTTTAGAGAACACTCAGCAGCTTGAGGAGACATGGCAGCGTTTAGAGAACATCCAGCAGCTTGAGGAGACATGGCAGCGTTTAGAGAACATGCAGCAGCTTGAGGAGACATGGCAGCGTTTGAGAGAACACCCAGCAGCTTGAGGAGACATGGCAGCGTTTAGAGAACATCCAGCAGCTTGAGGAGACATGGCAGCGTTTAGAGAACACTCAGCAGCTTGAGGAGACATGGCAGCGTTTAGAGAACATCCAGCAGCTTGAGGAGACATGGCAGCGTTTAGAGAACATCCAGCAGCTTGAGGAGACATGGCAGCGTTTAGAGAACATCCAGCAGCTTGAGGAGACATGCAGCGTTTAGAGAACATCCAGCAGCTTGAGGAGACATGGCAGCGTTTAGAGAACATCCAGCAGCTTGAGGAGACATGGCAGCGTTTAGAGAACATCCAGCAGCTTGAGGAGACATGGCAGCGTTTAGAGAACACTCAGCAGCTTGAGGAGACATGGCAGCGTTTAGAGAACATCCAGCAGCTTGAGGAGACATGGCAGCGTTTAGAGAACATCCAGCAGCTTGAGGAGACATGGCAGCGTTTAGAGAACATCCAGCAGCTTGAGGAGACATGGCAGCGTTTAGAGAACATCCAGCAGCTTGAGGAGACATGGCAGTGTTTGAGAACACTCAGCAGCTTGAGGAGACATGGCAGCGTTTAGAGAACATCCAGCAGCTTGAGGAGACATGGCAGCGTTTAGAGAACACCCAGCAGCTTGAGGAGACATGGCAGCGTTTAGAGAACACTCAGCAGCTTGAGGAGACATGGCAGCGTTTAGAGAACATCCAGCAGCTTGAGGAGACATGGCAGCGTTTAGAGAACATGCAGCAGCTTGAGGAGACATGGCAGCGTTTGAGAGAACATCCAGCAGCTTGAGGAGACATGGCAGCGTTTAGAGAACATCCAGCAGCTTGAGGAGACATGGCAGCGTTTAGAGAACACTCAGCAGCTTGAGGAGACATGGCAGCGTTTAGAGAACATCCAGCAGCTTGAGGAGACATGGCAGCGTTTAGAGAACATCCAGCAGCTTGAGGAGACATGGCAGCGTTTAGAGAACATCCAGCAGCTTGAGGAGACATGCAGCGTTTAGAGAACATCCAGCAGCTTGAGGAGACATGGCAGCGTTTAGAGAACATCCAGCAGCTTGAGGAGACATGGCAGCGTTTAGAGAACATCCAGCAGCTTGAGGAGACATGGCAGCGTTTAGAGAACACTCAGCAGCTTGAGGAGACATGGCAGCGTTTAGAGAACATGCAGCAGCTTGAGGAGACATGGCAGCGTTGAGAGAACACCCAGCAGCTTGAGGAGACATGGCAGCGTTTAGAGAACATCCAGCAGCTTGAGGAGACATGGCAGCGTTTAGAGAACACTCATCAGCTTGAGGAGACATGGCAGCGTTTAGAGAACATCCAGCAGCTTGAGGAGACATGGCAGCGTTTAGAGAACATCCAGCAGCTTGAGGAGACATGGCAGCGTTTAGAGAACATCCAGCAGCTTGAGGAGACATGGCAGCGTTTAGAGAACATCCAGCAGCTTGAGGAGACATGCAGCGTTTAGAGAACATCCAGCAGCTTGAGGAGACATGGCAGCGTTTAGAGAACATCCAGCAGCTTGAGGAGACATGGCAGCGTTTAGAGAACATCCAGCAGCTTGAGGAGACATGGCAGCGTTTAGAGAACATCCAGCAGCTTGAGGAGACATGGCAGCGTTTAGAGCACATCCAGCAGCTTGAGGAGACATGCAGCA
Source organism: Champsocephalus esox (assembly GCA_036324585.1). Classification (NCBI taxonomy): domain Eukaryota; kingdom Metazoa; phylum Chordata; class Actinopteri; order Perciformes; family Channichthyidae; genus Champsocephalus; species Champsocephalus esox. Next base: position 46,864,894 of record CM070495.1, read on the forward strand.
TTTAGAGAACACTCAGCAGCTTGAGGAGACATGCAGCGTTTAGAGAACACTCAGCAGCTTGAGGAGACATGGCAGCGTTTAGAGAACATCCAGCAGCTTGAGGAGACATGGCAGTGTTTGAGAACACTCAGCAGCTTGAGGAGACATGGCAGCGTTTGAGAGAACACCCAGCAGCTTGAGGAGACATGGCAGCGTTTAGAGAACATCCAGCAGCTTGAGGAGACATGGCAGCGTTTGAGAGAACACTCAGCAGCTTGAGGAGACATGGCAGCGTTTAGAGAACATCCAGCAGCTTGAGGAGACATGGCAGCGTTTAGAGAACATCCAGCAGCTTGAGGAGACATGGCAGCGTTTAGAGAACATCCAGCAGCTTGAGGAGACATGGCAGCGTTTAGAGAACATCCAGCAGCTTGAGGAGACATGGCAGCGTTTAGAGAACATCCAGCAGCTTGAGGAGACATGGCAGCGTTTAGAGAACATCCAGCAGCTTGAGTAGACATGGCAGCGTTTAGAGAACATCCAGCAGCTTGAGGAGACATGGCAGCGTTTAGAGGACATCCAGCAGCTTGAGGAGACATGGCAGCGTTTAGAGAACACTCATCAGCTTGAGGAGACATGGCAGCGTTTAGAGAACATCCAGCAGCTTGAGGAGACATGGCAGCGTTTAGAGAACATCCAGCAGCTTGAGGAGACATGGCAGCGTTTAGAGAACATCCAGCAGCTTGAGGAGACATGGCAGCGTTTAGAGAACATCCAGCAGCTTGAGGAGACATTCAGCGTTTAGAGAACATCCAGCAGCTTGAGGAGACATGGCAGCGTTTAGAGAACATCCAGCAGATTGAGGAGACATGGCAGCGTTTAGAGAACATCCAGCAGCTTGAGGAGACATGGCAGCGTTTAGAGAACACTCAGCAGCTTGAGGAGACATGGCAGCGTTTAGAGAACATCCAGCAGCTTGAGGAGACATGCAGCGTTTAGAGAACATCCAGCAGCTTGAGGAGACATGGCAGCGTTTAGAGAACATCCAGCAGCTTGAGGAGACATGGCAGCGTTTAGAGAACATCCAGCAGCTTGAGGAGACATGGCAGCGTCTAGAGAACATCCAGCAGCTTGAGGAGACATGGCAGTGTTTGAGAACACTCAGCAGCTTGAGGAGACATGGCAGCGTTTACAGAACATCCAGCAGCTTGAGGAGACATGGCAGCGTTTAGAGAACATCCAGCAGCTTGAGGAGACATGGCAGCGTTTAGAGAACACTCAGCAGCTTGTGGAGACATGCAGCGTTTAGAGAACACTCCGCAGCTTGAGGAGACATGGCAGCGTTTAGAGAACACTCAGCAGCTTGAGGAGACATGGCAGCGTTTAGAGAACACTCAGCAGCTTGAGGAGATATGGCAGCGTTTAGAGAACATCCAGCAGCTTGAGGAGACATGGCAGCGTTTAGAGAACATCCAGCAGCTTGAGGAGACATGGCAGCGTTTTGAGAACATCCAGCAGCTTGAGGAGACATGGCAGCGTTTAGAGAACACCCAGCAGCTTGAGGAGACATGGCAGCGTTTAGAGAACACTCAGCAGCTTGAGGTGACATGGCAGCGTTTAGAGAACATCCAGCAGCTTGAGGAGACATGGCAGCGTTTAGAGGACATGCAGCAGCTTGAGGAGACATGGCAGCGTTGAGAGAACACCCAGCAGCTTGAGGAGACATGGCAGCGTTTAGAGGACATCCAGCAGCTTGAGGAGACATGGCAGCGTTGAGAGAACACTCATCAGCTTGAGGAGACATGGTAGCGTTTAGAGAACATCCAGCAGCTTGAGGAGACATGGCAGCGTTTAGAGAACATCCAGCAGCTTGAGGAGACATGGCAGCGTTTAGAGAACATCCAGCAGCTTGAGGAGACATTCAGCGTTTAGAGAACATCCAGCAGCTTGAGGAGACATGGCAGCGTTTAGAGAACATCCAGCAGATTGAGGAGACATGGCAGCGTTTAGAGAACATCCAGCAGCTTGAGGAGACATGGCAGCGTTTAGAGAACACTCAGCAGCTTGAGGAGACATGGCAGCGTTTAGAGAACATCCAGCAGCTTGAGGAGACATGCAGCGTTTAGAGAACATCCAGCAGCTTGAGGAGACATGGCAGCGTTTACAGAACATCCAGCAGCTTGAGGAGACATGGCAGCGTTTAGAGAACATCCAGCAGCTTGAGGAGACATGGCAGTGTTTGAGAACACTCAGCAGCTTGAGGAGACATGGCAGCGTTTACAGAACATCCAGCAGCTTGAGGAGACATGGCAGCGTTTAGAGAACACCCAGCAGCTTGAGGAGACATGGCAGCGTTTAGAGAACACTCAGCAGCTTGAGGTGACATGGCAGCGTTTAGAGAACATCCAGCAGCTTGAGGAGACATGGCAGCGTTTAGAGGACATGCAGCAGCTTGAGGAGACATGGCAGCGTTGAGAGAACACCCAGCAGCTTGAGGAGACATGGCAGCGTTTAGAGGACATCCAGCAGCTTGAGGAGACATGGCAGCGTTGAGAGAACACTCATCAGCTTGAGGAGACATGGCAGCGTTTAGAGAACATCCAGCAGCTTGAGGAGACATGGCAGCGTTTAGAGAACATCCAGCAGCTTGAGGAGACATGGCAGCGTTTAGAGAACATCCAGCAGCTTGAGGAGACATGCAGCGTTTAGAGAACATCCAGCAGCTTGAGGAGACATGGCAGCGTTTAGAGAACATCCAGCAGATTGAGGAGACATGGCAGCGTTTAGAGAACATCCAGCAGCTTGAGGAGACATGGCAGCGTTTAGAGAACACTCAGCAGCTTGAGGAGACATGGCAGCGTTTAGAGGACATGCAGCAGCTTGAGGAGACATGGCAGCGTTGAGAGAACACCCAGCAGCTTGAGGAGACATGGCAGCGTTTAGAGGACATCCAGCAGCTTGAGGAGACATGGCAGCGTTGAGAGAACACTCATCAGCTTGAGGAGACATGGCAGCGTTTAGAGAACATCCAGCAGCTTGAGGAGACATGGCAGCGTTTAGAGAACATCCAGCAGCTTGAGGAGACATGGCAGCGTTTAGAGAACATCCAGCAGCTTGAGGAGACATGGCAGCGTTTAGAGAACATCCAGCAGCTTGAGGAGACATGCAGCGTTTAGAGAACATCCAGCAGCTTGAGGAGACATGGCAGCGTTTAGAGAACATCCAGCAGATTGAGGAGACATGGCAGCGTTTAGAGAACATCCAGCAGCTTGAGGAGACATAGCAGCGTTTAGAGAACATCCAGCAGCTTGAGGAGACATGGCAGCGTTTAGAGCACATCCAGCAGCTTGAGGAGACATGCAGCATTTAGAGAACACTCAGCAGCTTGAGGAGACATGCAGCGTTTAGAGAACACTCAGCAGCTTGAGGAGACATGGCAGCGTTAAGAGAACATCCAGCAGCTTGAGGAGACATGGCAGTGTTTGAGAACACTCAGCAGCTTGAGGAGACATTGCAGCGTTGAGAGAACACCCAGCAGCTTGAGGAGACATGGCAGCGTTTTAGAGGACATCCAGCAGCTTGAGGAGACATGGCAGCGTTGAGAGAATACTCATCAGCTTGAGGAGACATGGCAGCGTTTAGAGAACATCCAGCAGCTTGAGGAGACATGGCAGCGTTTAGAGAACATCCAGCAGCTTGAGGAGACATGGCAGCGTTTAGAGAACATCCAGCAGCTTGAGGAGACATGCAGCGTTTAGAGAACATCCAGCAGCTTGAGGAGACATGGCAGCGTTTAGAGAACATCCAGCAGCTTGAGGAGACATGGCAGCGTTTAGAGAACATCCAGCAGCTTGAGTAGACATGGCAGCGTTTAGAGAACATCCAGCAGCTTGAGGAGACATGGCAGCGTTTAGAGAACATCCAGCAGCTTGAGGAGACATGGCAGCGTTTAGAGGACATCCAGCAGCTTGAGGAGACATGGCAGCGTTTAGAGAACATCCAGCAGCTTGAGGAGACATGCAGCGTTTAGAGAACACTCAGCAGCTTGAGGAGACATGCAGCGTTTAGAGAACACTCAGCAGCTTGAGGAGACATTGCAGCGTTTAGAGAACATCCAGCAGCTTGAGGAGACATGGCAGCGTTTACTAAAAGCTGCAGACCCAAACGCTGGACGTTCAAAAAGAGGGCAGCATGAACAAAGTTACAACACATGAACACACAGCAATACAGGCAGAGGAAGCTGTAACACACGTGAGATGGAACATTAACCAGTCAATATGCAAATAAAGGAAAATGTTATAAAACAGTAAAAAATGGCACAATTTTAAAACAACTTAAATTAGGAGATTTAAGAGCAATCACATCGACCAATGGACTCTGTCCTTTAGGATGGACTTGAACTCCCAACGTGATCAAATCTGACAAGAACTCAAGATCTTCGTATGAACTGAACATGGCTATAATACACACCATGAAACTAAACCAGTCCACAACCACTAATCAAACTATTATGGGGTTTCAAGCATTTGGATGGAATTTGAATGAAAGCTAGATTTTAACTTTTTCTTAGGACTTTGACATTTTCGACGTTTTCTCACGATTTAGATTTGTTGTCAGAATTTGACTTATTTTCACGATTTTGACATTTTCTCACTATTTTGACTTTTTTGACATTTTCACATCTCATTTATTCAGAAGTCTGGTCGTCTGTTTAACGTTCGATTCATACTATTTTAAAAGTGAATGCCCATGCCAAACAGAGATGCTTTTGCCTCTCCGGACAGACGAGGAGAGAGGAAGCGTTTCTTTTCTCCTTGAGAGGAACTTTGTTTAACTCCATGCAGACTGAGTGAGATGGAGACGGGCTGATGGCAGGACGACGCAGGTGATGATATATAATCATCATCAAACAGTCCTGGGCCATTTAGTGACAGCATGATGGAGAGCAACACTCAGGAGATAAAGAAGCTGGCGCTCAGGAGAGGAAGGAGACATATTGTGTTCTACATCCAACTCAAGGCCTCGTGATATCCTCCACAGTAGAGTTATTCAAATATAACATTCCTGGTAACTTTCATTGACTTTTGAGGTTTAGTTTACATTACAGAATTACAAACATTACAAAAAGACCCCTGCCACAAACTGTCCCGCAGCATCAGGACTAAAACCACCAGACCGTAAACACCTGAACTCTGTGAAGAACATCCATAGACATTCATCTGTTTGCAACTTGTACATTATGTATCTATCATATTCCAATAACTTGTATATAGACTCTTCTTGCACTCTTTCCATTTTACTTTAACATTCTCTTCCACTATTTTATCTTTTCTATCTGTTCTATGTCCTATATATATTCATGTTGCTCTGTTGGAGGAGGACTTCAGTTTCATTGCCATATCTCCCCTGAAGCTGCTGTGACATGATGATACCGACATGAATCTTGAATCTAGTGAACTCTGTACCTCCGATGGTGTTCCACAGGAAATTAATGGGTCGCCTAGAACATGTGAATGTCCACTGCAGGTGTTCCGGCAGTCTGAAGGAGGCTCTTCTGGACAGGAAGTGGCATTGCAGTACTGGAGAACACTCAGAATTAGACTTGTTCTCATAATGTTGACTTAAAATACTTTTTCTTAGAATGTTTACTTTTTTCTCGTAATTTTGACTTTTTCAAAGAATTTGACTTTTTCTTAAGTTTTTTTACTTTTTATCAGAAATTTGACATTTTCATAAATTTGTAATTTACGTTTTTTTTCCTCAGAGTTTTGACTTTTCCAACTTTCTCTCAGGATTTAGACTTTTTCTTGGACATTTGAAATCTTCTTAGAAATTTGACATTTTCTCAAAACTTGGACTTTTATGATTTTTTCTCATACATTTGATTTTTCTCATAATAGTGACTTTTCCAAACTTTTTCTCAGAATCTTTCTCAGGATTTTGACTTTTTCTGAAGTACCACTGATAGAGGCTCTTTAGGGCAGGATTTGTTCACATTATATATGCTTCCGTTAGGCAATATTATAAGGAATCATTCCGTAAACTTTCATTGTTATGCAGATGATACTCAACTATATTTATCAATCAAGCCTGATGAAATTAATCATCTAAATAAAATTCAAGACTGCCTTAAGGACTTAAAAACGTGGATGACCTTAAACTTTTTGATGTTATTGTACTTGGCCCGAAGAATCTACGAAACAAATTATCTAAAGATATACTAACTATGGATGGCATTAATTTGGCCTCCAGTGAGACTGTAAGGAATCTTGGTGTTATATTTGATCAGGATTTATCCTTTAACGCCCACATAAAATCAATTTCAAGGACCGCCTACTTCCATCTACGTAACATTGCAAAAATCAGGCATATCTTGCCTCAAAACGATGCAGAGAAACTAGTCCATGCATTTGTTACTTCTAGGCTGGATTATTGTAACTCTTTACTATCAGGGAGTACCAAGAAGTCAATCAAGTCGCTTCAGCTGATTCAAAATGCTGCGGCTCGTGTACTAACCAGAGTTAGGAGAAGGGACCACATTACTCCTGTTCTGGCTGCCTTACACTGGCTCCCTATAGAACACAGGATAGAATTTAAAATTCTTCTTCTCGCCTACAAAGCCCTTAATGGACAGGCGCCATCTTACCTTAAAGAACTCATTATACCCTACTGTCCTACTAGGGCATTGCGTTCCAAGAATGCAGGGTTGTTGGTTGTTCCTAGAGTCTCTAAAAGTACAATGGGAGCCAGAGCCTTTTCTTATCAAGCTCCACATTTGTGGAATCAGCTTCCAGTTTGTGTTCGGGCGGCAGACACCCTATCCGTTTTTAAGAGTGCGCTTAAGACCTTCCTTTTTGATAAAGCTTATAGTTAGGGCTGATTAGATTCAGCCCCTAGTTTTGCTGATATAGGCTTAGTCTGTCGGGGGACATCTCACTTCTTCCTTCTCTCTGTCTGTACCTGTGTACTCTCATGTTCCGATTAACCCAGCTTCCCCACATGTCTCTCTTTTTGGTGTCTCTATATGCCGGGATCCGGAGTCATGGATGATCCTGCGGTCCTGTGTCCTGGATCGCGAGCCTTGGATCTTGAGTCGTGGCTGTGGTCCTGGATCATCGGTCCTGGATGGATATCCTCGTGGATTCATCTTCCTATTATACACACATGCATTTCCAAACATCTGGACTACCTATGTTGCAAATGTATTATCTTTTCAATTTACACACGGCATCTATTGCACGTCTGTCCGTCCTGGAGAGGATCCTCCTCTGTTGCTCTCCCTGAGGTTTCTCCCATTTTTCCCTTTAAACTGGGTTTTCTTTGGAAGTTTTTCCTTGTACGATGTGAGGGTCTGAGGACAGAGGGTGTCGTATTGTCATACTGATATTCTGTACACACTGTGAAGACCACTGAGACAAATGTAACATTTGTGATATTGGGCTATATAAATAAACATTGATTGATTGATTGATTGATACGACTTTTTCTTAGAATTTTTACTTTTTCTCATAATTTTTACTTTTCCATCTTTTTCTCAGAATCTTTCTGAGGATTTTGACTTTTTCTGAAGTACCACTGATTTGGGCAGGATGGAGTGAATGTGATATATTGAACGTACCACTGATGGTGGCTCTTTTGGGCAGGATGGTGACGGCGCCCACAGCCGCCTCCTCCAGCTCCAGAATTGGGCTGTTTTTGGCGCCCCAGCTGTCCGAGCCGATCCACAGGAAGTGACCCACCTGGTCCGCTCGCTTACTGGCATTCAGGATGCCTCTGGATAGAAGAAATACAGGCTGTAAAACTTTACAGATAACATCCTACTACTACTACTAATAATAAACAATCTCAGTTAAAATCTGTTCCTTATTAGAAGGGCCTTTCTTTTCCAGATTTGTTTTCTTTTTCAGAATTTGCACTTATTTTTAATCAGAATTGTCCCTTTTTGTTGTATGTCTCCAATATGTTGTATGGCTGTAACTGGGACGTACCTGATGTCCTCGTCGGAGGCGAACAGGATGACGGCGCGGGCGTATCGAGTGTCCAGTAGCATGCGGATTATTTTATCAAAGTCCGAGGGTTTGTGGTCGTGAGGAATCTTCAGAGACTGAGCGATGCAGATTCCTCCTGGGACGACACAAAGAGAAGCCTTCATTAATACAAATACATTAAGAGACATGACTTCACTTCACGCAGCTAATGTTGGAGACTTGTTATATATATATATATATATATATATTATGTATTTATTTCAACAAGGACCACTTATACAAATACATTAATCTCAGAAAAGAGATGAGATGAATTATGCCAGATTTGAGCTAATAGCTCATTTCCAACCTAACCAATGTTAGCAACCTATGTTGTGAATCCACCAGTTGGGAATGTACTGACATATTTTATGTGGCAGAACAAACCGTTAAAATCTCTTCAGCTCAGGCACTATTTCAGGATAACGACCAACAACACATCCAGAAACCATTCAGAATCAGAATCCCTTTATTAGTCCCACAGAGGGGACGTGTGCATTTGTTACAGCAGAAAAGAGCCAGAGACAGCTTCATGTTACCTAAGAAGCATGCTTCAAAAAAAATATCAAAGATAAAAGAAAATATATAACAAGTAACATGTAATGTATAGTATAATAAAAAAAGTTTACAAAAAACACATCCTGTAACAGTTCTGAGGATTTAGCCGCCAGGTATATATTGAACATTTATTAACGGCATACATCAACCTGATCTCACCAGAATGCGTGACTCCACCACAATGCGTGGTGGAGTCACGAACTTTGTTACATTCACGTGTCGGCACCACGCAACCAACCCCAATGTAAAGTGAATGAGGCTTGTGTTGCTTTTTAATGACTGTTTAAAATGCCTTTTTCTTAATGTCTTTCATTTTTGTAAAGCACTTTTGAATGTGTTATATTTTATGAAAACATTTAAATATTAAGAGTACATACAAAATAGTGGGAAAGTAGAAGGTCAATGATATAAATATAGAATAGAAAATATCTAGAAGATACTCAAATGATAGAGTAAAACAGTGTAGTGCCTGATAGGAGGATGTGCTAACTAATAAGGCTTTATTTAAACATTAAAGAATACTTTAGGTTAAGGTCTTCTTTTAAATAGGAAAAAACGCTTTGGGGGTATCTATCGACAGATAAATATTAAGCCTGACAAAGTCTAAATTGCATGGTTTGTTTTGGAACTTGACAATCAACTTTCCTGCAATGTTAACTATGTTGAAGCACTTATTTTAACTGATATTATACACATTAATTATACTCTTATGTAGATAGAATAAGAAATGTGCAGAATATGACAGTGTAATGGTGGAGGTATGCACACATATTGATAGATGTCTTGTAATGCACTGTTGAGCGACCTGTGACCCAAGTTTTTCATTCATTGCATAACTACACCGTAGTTGTGTATGATATGTCAATAAACCTTTGAACATCTTGAAAGGGATGTGCAAAATAGCCATAATATACAGTATTTAATGAACTATTAGTAGAGAATAACGAGTAATGAATATGCTTTAAATGGATCTGCAGATAAATATTTCTCAAGCACCAACTATCAAATATCTCTCCTGATTGTTGGCACTCAATCACCTTCCCTGAATTTCACTCAGGTGTAACTAAAGTCTGATTTAAGGGTTGTTTATATTTCACATCATTAATCAGAATCTGTAAAGTAACTAAAATAAATAGTAGTGGAGTAAAAATACCAGGTTAACCTTAAAGAAACCCCTCAGGATTATAAAAGACCACCATCACCCCAGCCACAAACGGTTCTGTCTGCTGCGTCTGGCAGGCGGTACCGCAGCATCCGGACTAAAACCACCAGACACAGAGACAGCTTCATCCCACAGGCTATACGATTATTAAACACCTGAACTCAGAAACAACATCCATAACATTCATCTGGCTGCTCCTTAGAAATTATGTATCTAATATATCATATTCCAATCACTTGTAGACTCTTATTGCACTATTTCACCATTTTTTCTGTGTATCTGTTTTATTGCATGCTGTGGTTTTATTAAATGTGCCAGCTGCTAGGACTGTCTCAGGGAAGACAGCTCTTAGATGCAGCTCCTCTGTCTTGGAACAGTCTGCACACTAAATGGAAACTGAGCAATCTGGTGCCACTACATGTTTTTAAAGCTCGGTTGGATGCTTCTCAACCGGAAGCTGTTGGAACCTGCTCATGTGGATAGTTATGTACATGATGCTGTATGATGTCCTTTTGTTGTTCTGTTTATGTTTTATGTTTCATGTGGAACTACTTGAGCAGGTCTCCCTTGGAAAAGAGATCAATGATCTCAATGGGATTTTATCTGTATAAATAAAGGGGGGAAAAAAATAAATAAAAATTGCGTAGCACGGTTGGAGGAGCCTGTGACCTAAGGGGGGGGGGTAGGACACGTTTGATCCCCGATGGGTTTCATTCCATTTCAAAGTCCTTTTTGACGCTCTGTGTAAACTTCGCGCATCCAATCACAGAGCTTGAGGATTGAACACGGGTTTGTCAAGCTAAGCACATGGTGTAGTCCCAAACGATAGCTGAGGATTCTGGGTAGTGTAGTGTCTTCGGCCATCCTAAAACTCCGAAAAAACATTTGTTTCTCCGAATCGAAGGGGAAAAATACAAAAGCATTGTTCACAATTTAAACCAATCAATGTTGTGTAATTAACAAGGACGATCTGGTGTTTTTTAGTCGATGAGTTGTGCAGATAGCACTGTAAAATCAATCCACAGTAAGGAGAATTCTTACTTCCGGGTGTACAATCCTGCGTTATCCAATGGGAATGGACGCTCGTAATACAATACAGGGGACATGATCATTATCTTTTAAATAACGTTAACTAAAGGGAACAATCTATTGGACACAGCTGAAGCTCTGGCCTTCCTTAAAAACTAACTAATTTAATAAAAATCACAGTTGCATTACCCACAATGCACTGTTTTTTGAAAACACAAATTCGTAACTAATGTAATTTTTACATTCTGACGAATTTTTTTAATTATTATGAATACAAATAAAATAAAAGAAGCCTCCCGTGAGTTACTACAAGCTATAAAGTAGATTTAAAAAAACGTTTTATAGAATGAAAGCTCCCTGCGGGACGTTGTAGAAATGCGTGTGTGCACCACGACAAAGGAGCCTCATTCACTTTACATTGGGTTGTTTGCGTGGTGCAGACACGCACATGTAACAAAGTTCGTGACTCCACCACGCATTGCGGTGTTAAGGAGTCGTGGAATGTTTCTACTTCAACCCCAGTACTTTCCAACAACAGAGACAGCTTTTTTAACTCTTTCTCCAAATGTTACGAAACAAACTATCTAAAGATATACTAACTATGGATGGCATTAATTTGGCCTCCAGTGAGACTGTAAGGAATCTTGGTGTTATATTTGATCAGGATTTATCCTTTAACGCCCACATAAAATCAATCTCAAGGACCGCCTACTTCCATCTACGTAACATTGCAGAGATCAGGCATATCTTGCCTCAAAGCGATGCAGAGAAACTAGTCCATGCATTTGTTACTTCTAGGCTGGATTATTGTAACTCTTTATTATCAGGGAGTACCAAGAAGTCAATCAAGTCGCTTCAGCTGATTCAAAATGCTGCGGCTCGTGTACTAACCAGAGTTAGGAGAAGGGACCACATTACTCCTGTTCTGGCTGCCTTACACTGGCTCCCTATAGAACACAGGATAGCATTTAAAATTCTTCTTCTCGCCTACAAAGCCCTTAATGGGCAGGCGCCATCTTACCTTAAAGAACTCATTATACCCTACTGGCCTACTAGGGCATTGCGTTCCAAGAATGCAGGGTTGTTGGTTGTTCCTAGAGTCTCTAAAAGTACAATGGGAGCCAGAGCCTTTTCTTATCAAGCTCCACATTTGTGGAATCAGCTTCCAGTTTGTGTTCGGGCGGCAGACACCCTATCCGTTTTTAAGAGTGCGCTGAAGACCTTCCTTTTTGATAAAGCTTATAGTTAGGGCTGATTCGATTCAGCCCCTAGTTTTGCTGATATAGGCTTAGTTTGTCGGGGGACATCTTCCTTCTTCCTTCTCTCTGTCTGTACCTGTGTCCTCTCATGGGGACATCTCACTTCTTCCTTCTCTCTGTCTGTACCTGTGTCCTCTCATGTTCCGATTAACCCAGCTTCCCCAAATGTCTTTCTTTTTGGGGTCTATATACGCCGGGATCCGGAGTCATGGATGATCCTGCGGTCTTGTGTCCTGGATCGCGAGCGCTGGATCTTGAGTCGTGGCTGTGGTCCTGGATCATCGGTCCTGGATGGATATCCTCGTGGATTCATCTTCCTATTATACACACATGCATTTCCAAACATTTGGACTACCTATGTTGCAAATGTATTATCTTTTCAATTTACACACGGCATCTATTGCACGTCTGTCCGTCCTGGAGAGGATCCTCCTCTGTTCCTCTCCCTGAGGTTTCTCCCATTTTTCCCTTTAAACTGGGTTTTCTTTGGAAGTTTTTCCTTGTACGATGTGAGGGTCTAAGGACAGAGGGTCTAAGGACAGAGGGTCTAAGGACAGAGGGTCTGAGGACAGAGGGTCTAAGGACAGAGGGTGTCATATTGTCATCCTGATATTCTGTACACACTGTGAAGACCACTGAGACAAATGTAACATTTGTGATATTGGGCTATATAAATAAACATTGATTGATTGAATGTTTATTTTTCAAAATATTTTACTTTTGAGAATTTTGACTTTTTTTTCCGAATTTTAACTTTTTCAGAAATTTCACTTTTTTTTGTTTTTCATAATGTTCACCTTTTCCTCCTAATGTTCAGTGTGGTGCGGGTAGATCGTTAACAAAAGAAAGAAAACACGTGTTTAGATGTAAGCCTACCATCCACCACCCCGTTAGCAGATGCCACTTGATTGATGTATCCTTGAGACATTCCCCGTCGCTCCCGGAAACAATAGACTGACTTAAAGTGAGGCTGCATATTTTTGAATTCACTGCACTTATCGTACTACAACTACAACAACATGAACATTTACCGTGATTTAATTGTAATACACGTTTCAAAATGATGCCAGAATAACTACACACCGATACCGGTTAGTAAGAAACATGAATGAATGCTTTGGCAAGTGTGCAGACAGACGGCAGAGAAACAGCTTTTAAAATGCGTGTTTTCTGAATGGAGATCGGATCGATCAGGCTAAGCCAGAGCCATTTAATAGAAGAGTTACGACATCTCCGTTCACTCCAATGGACCACTTTTTTACAGCAATGGCGGATCGTGGAGCCTCTCAATCTTCCCCCAGAAGTTAGCGCCAAGGCTAGCAGAGCTGTGGAGTTGCAGCATAATACACCGTTCGTGACGGACTTTTAAAGGTAAGAAGAAGTTTAAAGATGTATATTGCGGATATTATCAGTACATCTGATTCAAATGAACATGTGTATTAAAGGATGTCAGTGGATTATCCCTACATTAGTAGATTTAGGGAACGTTTACAGATAACAGATTAAGCTAGCATACCGAAGCAAGTTAGCAACACACGTTGAACAGCCTTTTAACTCGTACATTCCGTTCTCTCTGTCATTTCGTCCAACGTGTTGAATTAGAGAAGAGGGGCTTCTAAACGGGATTGTATGCGGGGGGTGGAGGGAGTTAAATATTAGATAAATATAACTTTGGTGCGTGTAAGAGTGAGTGTTTTTAGCAGAGCCATATTGTGTCCTTGTGATTCTGTATAATGCTGCAGCTCAGCTGATTCTGGACTGATGGCAAAGGGAGAGGGACTTAAGTGAGAGTGAAAACACAAGGTACGTTTAATACTACTGTGTTATATAAGTAAACACCTTATCTCCCCAAGGCAATAGGTGTGCTATATAGGTGTGTGTAACCCTTTCTCCTGTCTGTTACTCCCTCTCTCAGCACAAGAACCAGAGGGGGGATTCAATGGAGCCTGAATACCTGCACTGAGACCCTCACCCTGCACTGAGACCCTCACCCTGCACACTGAGACCCTCACCCTGCACCCTGAGACCCTCACCCTGCACCCTGAGACCCTCACCCTGCACCCTGAGACCTCACCCTGCACCCTGAGACCCTCACCCTGCACCCTGAGACCCTCACCCTGCACCCTGAGACCCTCACCCTGCACCCTGAGACCCTCACCCTGCACCCTGAGACCCTCACCCTGCACCCTGAGACCCTCACCCTGCACCCTGAGACCCTCACCCTGCACTGAGACCCTCACCCTGCACACTGAGACCCTCACCCTGCACCCTGAGACCCTCACCCTGCACCCTGAGACCCTCACCCTGCACCCTGAGACCCTCACCCTGCACTGAGACCCTCACCCTGCACACTGAGACCCTCACCCTGCACCCTGAGACCCTCACCCTGCACCCTGAGACCCTCACCCTGCACTGAGACCCTCACCCTGCACCCTGAGACCCTCACCCTGCACCCTGAGACCCTCACCCTGCACTGAGACCCTCACCCTGCACACTGAGACCCTCACCCTGCACCCTGAGACCCTCACCCTGCACCTGAGACCCTCACCCTGCACCCTGAGTCTCAACTCTCTGTGTTTTTCAAGCCTTTCCCTGTTTTTTTGTATTAAACAAAACATTAAGCTCTCCCAATGGTGTGGTTTTCGTGTTTGTGAAAAAGTGCAAATGCAGTGTTTGTATATAAATCACATATTGTGTTGCTGTTGGTCGTGAAATTGCTCCTGCTGACTTGAGCCAGCCATTTTTTCCTCCGCTCTGTGTCAGTGGGGAAGCCGTACATTCGTACTCCTTTCTCTGAGCGATTTGAGCATCCTCAGGCAGCACAGCAAACCATGATGGCGACTAGGAGGCAGCACAGCAAACCATGGTGGAGACTAGGAGGCAGCACAGCAAACCATGGTGGAGACTAGGAGGCAGCACAGCAAACCATGATGGCGACTAGGAGGCAGCACAGCAAACCATGATGGCGACTAGGAGGCAGCACAGCAAACCATGATGGCGACTAGGAGGCAGCACAGCAAACCATGGTGGCGACTAGGAGGCAGCACAGCAAACCATGGTGGCGACTAGGAGGCTGCACAGCAAACCATGATGGCGACTAGGAGGCAGCACAGCACACCAGGACAACACGGAGGAAGAGGCACCGACAAACTGCATGATATGCTATTCAATGTTTATTTGAATTCCATGTATTTGCAATGGATGTTCCTAAAGCAACACATTTAACATCATCATCATCATCATCATCATGCTGCTGCTGCTAGTCACCTGTCGGTCTCCTGTCCTTTCTGAAAGCCATAAAGATGACATTAGTCATTTAGATAACTTGTGTCCTCAATTACCAGGGGATTACTGAAACTACCATGAATTTAAGAAAATGGTAGAAATGAATCCAATCTGAATTTTAAAGCATTACTTTAGATCCCCTCCCTCTAAATGTATCAAACATTAGAAAGTGATGCTCCTGACTACCATACAAGTTTAAGAAGATACTATTGGTTTGAAAGAATTCAAAGCTATAAATAAACAGCAACAGGCTCTTTAACCAAGGCACTGTTAGCCTAACATGTAAACTAGTTGTTCACACTAATCCTAATATTATCACTTAATATTAGCTAATTCGATTTTATTTTTGAAAACATATTGATGTAAATACATACACATATCGATTTGTTGTGTAAATATTTCAAATCAAAACCTTTATTCACTAATAATTACCAAAACATCGTAGTTCTATCTCCTGTTATCAATGCATTCACATTGCCCGCCATGAACTTCCGGGGAACGATCCCTCGTCTACATGAACCGCGTGACGATAACCGTTTTTGGACTTCCGGTGTCGTAACTCTTCTATTAAATGGCTCTGGGCTAAGCTAACGTTGTAGCTGCTACAGACACAGATACAGGTTATACTGGTTCTGAACAGATATGAGGAGCTGTGAGCTCTGAGGGCTAACGGCTAACGGCTGATGTTTTGGTTTTCTGATTCAACCTCAGTGACGGCAGGCTGAGATCCTCATCGCCGATTGGCTACCGCGCGAACGCGTCATTCGAACGCACCCATGGTCTACTCTATGCACAGACAAAGCATGTGGTTCTAATTTTGAATTTGTCAGAATGTGTTAAAATAACTAGTTGTAATGTTAATGTTGAATGCGTGAAGCTTCAGTGGAAATGGCACGTTCGGTTATCTCACTGCAAGATGGCGCTTTTTTTCTTTGTTGTTGTTGCTGTCAACAAAATAATTTACTCATTCACTCAAAGAAATGGAAAATAAGCTACATCCATTTATATTTAGGATGGGAATGAAGGAAAGAAGGACACTTACACTCACAGGTGATGTAAATATTGATCCTTTTTGACGGGTTAGTGATGTTGTGTTCTTGGTTGAATCAAATGATTTGAACTCAGATGCAATTCGCCGACATAAAAGGCCTCAGACTGGAAGCACTGTCTGGGCCGTCTTTTCACTCAGTTCTGCAGCAGGTCGATCTGGCCTCCTTTCACCACGGCCGAGGTCTTGGTCTTGAAAGGGTCTGAGACCACGGGTTCAAACCGTCTGTGATGTATTTGTATGAGAGTACACAGAGCCCCCCCTCAGGTTCAAAGGAGCCCCTCTCTGATCGTTTACATCTGAAAGCATGAGGGTGATTTACCCGGGATGGATTCAGAATATTCAGAATGAGACATCTCCGGCATGGTTTAAACCAGGGGTGTCAAACTCAAGGCCCGCCACTTCATTTTACGTGGCCCCACAAGAGCTTGCAAAGAATATAATAAGTGTATTATAATGTTACGTGCCGCTTTACAGGAGCACGTTGCCCATAAACTACATGTCCCACAATGCATCTCATTTTGTGACATACACAATGAAGAGACTTGCAATGATTTGCCTAGACTTCTGCTTTCAGTTTAAACGCTGCTCACCTGAAGCCAGATGGTTTATTCATGTGTGGAACAAAAGAGCAGACGGACATATTTGATTCGTCACGCCTCAGTTAGTGAATTGAATTGGAGAAGAGGGTCAGAGATATATCCTGAGGCTCAACACTTGAACCTGCATGGAGACAAATGGAGCATTTCAATATATGAATTTCAGTATTATCATATCTGACATTTAAAATCTGAGAGAGACCGAGTCTTTTTTCTTTAATCGTAAGCCTCGGAAAACATCTGTTGAATAACTCCGGACAGATCACTCACATTATTAGATCTTTATATTAGATATATAAGTATTACTCTCAGCGCTCGTATAAGGAGAGAATCTGATTCCAGCCCGTCCACACGGCTCCTGCCCGTTCACTTTGAATGGGGTGACGAACTGCATTGTGGGAGCGTCGCTACGCGTTGCTGGCGTTGCTGGCGTTGCTGGCGTTGCTGGCGTTGCTGGCGTTGCTGGCGTTGCTGGCGTTGCTCGCTGCAAAAGCTGAGCAATGTTCAGCTTTTGAAGCTTCGACGGAAGCGTCAGCGAATCAAATCATATGCCAGTACAAGCTCTAGCCAATCAAACCGCGTGCTTGTGTGTCCGGGGCGGGAGATTCATGTGATTGGTTGTTGGTCGAGTTTCAGACGCGCCCGCCGGCAAGCTTCAACGCACGCCGCCGTGTGGACGCTGCGTTATTGTTTGGGGACTGTAAACACGCAAATTCTACATTTTAAACGTTTTAATGTTATTATAGTTTTCTTCAAGTAGTTTTTCTATCTTTGTTTTTAATCTGTTTTTTTTTATGTATGCAACAAAACATCAAGTCAAATTCCTCCTATGTGTCAACCCAGCTGGTGATAAACCTGATTCTGAAAGGGTCTAAATGAAGGCAGTCTACAGAGGACACGCCTTTAGGAGACGACTGCCACACTTGGATTATTGTTTGGGGACTGTGGGGGTTTGGGGAAAGATTTAAATACATTATTATTTTTGTTCTGTAGTTTTTCTTTTGAAGTTAACAACCGTCATTCAACGTGTAGTGTGTACATTGTGGTGTGTGTGCATACCTTTGACACGGTTGATTTAAACATTTAAAAAATCAGACCTTTATCGTCAAAATCAGCAAATTGCTGAGCTCCGCTACGACTACGGGTAGCGATGAGGAGTGAGGCGGGACGAGCTCTGCCTCTCGTAAGCCCACGGTGACTGGCTGGAGCGCTCATTAGCCCTCCAGCCAGTCACCGTGGGCTGAGGTGAGGCTCAGAGGAGCTCTCTCTCTCCCTCAGAATGCGTCACCCCACAGAGACTGTCTGGAGCGCGGCCCTCAGCGATGCCTGCTCCGTCTCACTGGAGGTCACCAATGTAATGTTCGTAGATCCCTTTAGTACACGTGTCCTCTCCATCCAGAGTCTCTAAAGAACTTATTTCACGTATGATATTCAGGCTCGCTGGTCTCATCATACGGCAATGAACAAAGCACCAGGGGAGGCAGCCATAACCTCTGCCGCACTGCAGGGGGCGCACGTGAGCCCACAGGTCCTTGTGGCTACTGTTATTCTACGCAGAGACGGTAGACACAAACAACAACAACAAACAAGACTTTTGAAACTAGAGGAAGATCAGGAGGACTTTTAGAAAGCAGTGATAGATGTTTGTCCAGAAGCAGAGCATGGACTTCCTCTCAAGTCAGGTTAGATCCTTTTGTTGAACGGTCTGTTTGAAATTAATCGAAGCTTCAGACTAACAAAGCTTTTGAAAATAACCGAATATTTCGATTAAGGTCAAAATATAACATTTGTAAATCTGACTCTGAACGAGTCCGTGCCTCACCGGCCATGAACCCACCACACACACACACACACACACACACACACACACACACACACACACACACACACACACACACCACACACACACACACACACACAATGATCGTCTCTCTGAACACTAACTTCCTCTGGATTTATCCGTTACACACGACTGAGTATTGATCCAGGTGATCAGTCTTCAGCTAAAGCAGCCCCACGTGTGTGTGTGTGTGTGTGTGTGTGTGTGTGTGTGTGTGAGAGTTATGGGCTCATTCCCCTCCAAACAGCGATAGTTGGAGTTATGTTGACGAGCGTCTGAACTCAGAAGGTCGCTGAGCTGATGATCCACATCACAAACATTAAATTAACCCCTTCAATAAATATAAATAGGTATGTTGTATATTTATAATAGCGCTGTCAAAGTCAACGGGATAATGACGCTGTAATGCATGGTAACGGTCGCCCGCTCTGGACTTTGTGAAATCAGGACGCATGTCACGGTTCTGTTTAAATGCAGTGGTTTTTGTTGTTGTTGATTGTTTTGTTTTTAATTATTCTGTGTTAAATGTGAAGCACTTCGAATGCCTCTGTGTCTATAAAGATAACCGTGAGCCTTAAATCATATTGAGGAAGCTGATCGGATGAAACCTGGACAAACCAAAGACATTATTGAATTAGAGAAACATGCATCCTGTCTGCTTCTTCACACCCTGAATGGAGGAACAACCATCCCGATCCAGGAGATTGAAGATTTAAAAAAAATGTCCTGACAAAAGACCGGTCAGGAGAACAGATACATCTTTGTTTGTAAAATAGTTGTTCAAATTCTATTGTTGTATTCCTTTTCGGATAAATGTCTCCCTGGACTGGTTTACATGAAGCCGTCTGGTTCAGCTGCAGCAGCATCAAAGCCGTCTGGTTCAGCTGCAGCAGCATCAAAGCCGTCTGGTTCAGCTGCAGCAGCATCAAAGCCGTCTGGTGAAGCTGCAGCAGCATCAAAGCCGTCTGGTGAAGCTGCAGCAGCATCAAAGCCGTCTGGTTAAGCTGCAGCAGCATCAAAGCCGTCTGGTTCAGCTGCAGCAGCATCAAAGCCGTCTGGTTAAGCTGCAGCAGCATCAAAGCCGTCTGGTTAAGCTGCAGCAGCATCAAAGCCGTCTGGTGAAGCTGCAGCAGCATCAAAGCCGTCTGGTTACGCTGCAGCAGCATCAAAGCCATCTGGTGAAGCTGCAGCAGCATCAAAGCCGTCTGGTTACGCTGCAGCAGCATCAAAGCCATCTGGTTAAGCTGCAGCAGCATCAAAGCCGTCTGGTGAAGCTGCAGCAGCATCAAAGCCATCTGGTTAAGCTGCAGCAGCATCAAAGCCATCTGGTGAAGCTGCAGCAGCATCAAAGCCGTCTGGTTCAGCTGCAGCAGCATCAAAGCCGTCTGGTTAAGCTGCAGCAGCATCAAAGCCATCTGGTTACGCTGCAGCAGCATCAAAGCCATCTGGTTAAGCTGCAGCAGCATCAAAGCCGTCTGGTGAAGCTGCAGCAGCATCAAAGCCGTCTGGTTAAGCTGCAGCAGCATCAAAGCCGTCTGGTTAAGCTGCAGCAGCATCAAAGCCGTCTGGTTAAGCTGCAGCAGCATCAAAGCCGTCTGGTGAAGCTGCAGCAGCATCAGAGCCGTCTGGTTCAGCTGCAGCAGCATCAAAGCCATCTGGTTACGCTGCAGCAGCATCAAAGCCATCTGGTTAAGCTGCAGCAGCATCAAAGCCGTCTGGTGAAGCTGCAGCAGCATCAAAGCCGTCTGGTGAAGCTGCAGCAGCATCAAAGCCATCTGGTTAAGCTGCAGCAGCATCAAAGCCATCTGGTTACGCTGCAGCAGCATCAAAGCCATCTGGTTAAGCTGCAGCAGCATCAAAGCCGTCTGGTGAAGCTGCAGCAGCATCAAAGCCGTCTGGTTAAGCTGCAGCAGCATCAAAGCCGTCTGGTTAAGCTGCAGCAGCATCAAAGCCGTCTGGTTAAGCTGCAGCAGCATCAAAGCCGTCTGGTTAAGCTGCAGCAGCATCAAAGCCGTCTGGTTAAGCTGCAGCAGCATCAAAGCCGTCTGGTGAAGCTGCAGCAGCATCAAAGCCGTCTGGTGAAGCTGCAGCAGCATCAAAGCCGTCTGGTTCAGCTGCAGCAGCATCAAAGCCATCTGGTGAAGCTGCAGCAGCATCAAAGCCGTCTGGTGAAGCTGCAGCAGCATCAAAGCCGTCTGGTGAAGCTGCAGCAGCATCAAAGCCATCTGGTGAAGCTGCAGCAGCATCATTCATATGTTGCTAGTTTAACTTTAAAATTACTTTTTTTAATCTTTACTTCTTTCAGAAATTTGACTTTTATTTATTTTCTTTTATTGATGTGAATCTGACCGTTGAGCGGCGCGACCAAGCAAGGAGGCAGAACGTCCCAAACAAAAACTTGAAAATATTCCTCTAAGGTACATTTAGAACAGATACAAAATGTGCGATTAATTTGCGATTAATCGCCATTAAATATTTTAATCGACTGACAGCCCTACTATATATATATATATATATATATATATATATATATATATATATGAGTAATAGACAACCTAGTTTGGTAGCTTTGATTGTGTTTGTTTGAGTTGTACAGTTTCACTTTTGTCAAACAGTATATATATATGTTGTTGCTGTATAAATAAAGTTTTGGAGCTTAAAACCACCGACTAAGCCTATTTGGAACGGACAAATAGAACCCGTCACAGACATGTAGTCTGTAAAGCGCTTTGAGGGGTCTTGGATAAAGCGCTGTATAAGTACAGTCCATTTACCATTTAAATACAAACAGACTAAGCAAGCCAACAAGACACAGGTGAGGGGGCGGAGAAAACACAGGGCACCAGGTGACCACAACCAGCAGCAACAGACAAGACGGGAAGGGGAACACTTTCAAAATAAAACCAGGGAACGCATCCGCATACAATCAGGACCCCTTTGGCCCAAAGATCACCTCCGTGACAATTGACTTTTTTCAGAATGCTCAAATCATTTTCAGCATTTTCACTTTTCTCAGAATTGTTGCTCTTTTTTAGATTGTCTTCTTAACGAATCTTTAAACGCTTGAAACATCATCGCCTATCATGTTATTATTACCGAAAGTCCATCTACCAATCAGAGAGCGTAGACTGCTGAGGAGGATCTAAACCAGTGATTCTCAAATGGGGGTGCGCGGACCCCTGGGGGTACGTTGGGGTACTGCAGGGGGTACGTGAGATTTCAAAATAAAATAAAAAAAGGTTAATTAAAAACATACCATGCATGATTGCAAAGATAATCTTAGTACAATAAGTTAAATAGAAAACACAATTTTATATAACTTATTCCACCACCTGGGTCCTCGTATAAACATGTCAAATGTGTGTATTGTATTTTATAGTTTTTCACAATCTATCATTTTGTTCATTAGCTTCAAACTTCAATTGAAAAACTCCTGGGAAAAATCTGTTTTATAAACATTTCGTTATTTTTTTCCATGCATGAACATCACGTGTCACGTGTTAGACGCTTTTCTCCAAAGCGACTCACAGACTCAACACTGAGGGCGATCCCCACAGGAGCGCTTTGGGGAGAAGCGTCTCAGGGACATGCTGACTGCAGTGGGGTTTGAACCTGTGCCCCCCTGACCAACACCAACGCACAACCCACTGC
Organism: Champsocephalus esox; assembly: GCA_036324585.1. NCBI lineage: Eukaryota > Metazoa > Chordata > Actinopteri > Perciformes > Channichthyidae > Champsocephalus > Champsocephalus esox. The sequence goes on from CM070495.1 coordinate 46,887,331, forward strand.
ACCACAGCCTCCCTCACGAAGATGAACATATCCTTAGTTTGTTGTAATTCATGCACGAAGGAGTTCATACATCACACACTGAGGGAACATCACTATTGTAATTATTTGTATCGGCTTTTTCGATCAAAAATGTTCGGGGTCGGTCAGGGGGAAAATTACTGAACTGCTTAATTTCTACACCTTCCAATACGTCTACAGGAAACAGAGACGGTCACATGTGCTAATGTCAATATGAACAGTATTTAGTAGTGCGAAAAGACGTAATTGCATGTTAGCATATCATTAATAATAATAATATTGCATATAATAATCCATACCAATCAGAAAGTTAAACTGAGGAGCAGCATCTGAAAGGCTTCGTTTCTACACCTTTGAATACGTCTAAAAGAGAGTCGATGTCCGTGTGTGATGGATTGGAAGACCTTAATTAAAGGAACGTCTCTCGGACACATCGAGATGCCGACAGGAGGCAAAGTGAGGCAGAATAAACAACAGACCGTTAAAGAGAGAAGGCAAGCGATGGGGAAATAAATCACGAGCTGAAGAGGCGGTAACTCTCCGGTCTGAGTGGGTCGGAGCGTCTGAGGGCGAAAACACTTTATAAAACAGAGGCCGAATAAACAGGCTTTGTGAACGATAGCATATCGGAGACTACGGAGGCCTGCAGGTGCAAACACAACGTTCCAAAACTCTTCTGTCAGGGGAAACAGCTTGAGAAGGATGCAGATATAAAAACCCAAATGTTCCACATGAAGAAACGTCTTCAGCAACTTGACAACACATGCAGCGTTTAGAGAACGTTCAGCGACTGACTGAACCTCTCACCTTATCTCCAAGGGAGACGCCAGCCACCCGGCGGAGGAAACCCATCTCGGCCGCTTGTATCCTTGGACCCCGTTCTTTGGGTCCTGACCCATCCTTCATGACCGTAGGTGAGGGTAGGAACGGACACGGCCCGGTAGACAGAGAGCTCTGCCTTCTGGCTCAGCTCCCTCTTCGTCACACGGTGCGGTAAAGCGACTGCAGTACCGCTCCCGCTGCTCCGACTCTCCCATCTCACGCTCCATTGATCCCTCACTCGAGAACAAGACCCCGAGATACTTGAACTCCTTCACTTGGGGTAAGGACTCATTCCCTACTTGGAGTGGACAGTCCATCGGTTTCCTGCTGAGAACCATGGCCTCAGATCTGGAGGTGCTGATCCTCATCCCAGCCGCTTCACACTCGGTTGCGAACCGATCCAGTGAGTGCTGAAGGTCGCAGACCGATGAAGCCATCAGAACCACATCATCTGCAGAAAGCAGTGGTGCAATCCTTAGTCCACCGAACTGCAGACCCCCCCCCACGACTACGCCTCGAAATCCGATCCATGTATATTACAAACAGGATTGGTGACAAAGCGCAGCCCTGGCGGAGGCCAACCCTCACCGGAAATGGGTCCGACTTACTGCCGAGGACCCGGACACCGCTCTCGCTTTGGGAGGACAGAGATTGGATGGCCCTGAGTAGAGACCCCCTCACCCCATACTCCCGCAGCACCTCCCACAGTACCTCCGCATTATTCCTCCTCAATCTGAGGTTCGACAATCGGCCTGACCCTCCTTTAGAGTACTTTATAGTATTCGTTTATATGTTTACTTATAATTATTTTATATTTGTATTATTCATCATTGAACATGACATTAGTTTAAAGTGAGGATTTTAGTTTTCTAGACATTTCTCCAGACGAAACCATTTCAGCACTTCTTATTGTTTATGTAATTTAGCATCTTATCGACCCACACTGTTCATAATAATAACTCTGCTGAGGCTCTGAACACGTTCTTTATCCTCTGCTCGGTGTGAGATCCTCCTGCTGTGACTCAACGGTGAAATATTCATAATGTGGCACCAAAACAAAATGAAGGCAGAAGAAGAATATCTCTCCTGAGAGTGGATCCTGTCTGAATGGAGATTATTAAAACATGCTGAAGCTTCTCTTTCCTCTCCGTCTCATTTCTAACATTCGTCCGGCGGCGAGCTGTGTGCACATTTCAATATCACTCAACACGTCTGCCTTAAAACGAAACATCATCCTGATGCCAAAAACACTGAGTCAGAAAATACATATTTAGCACTGCAGAGACAAATCCACGTATTGAGGTTTTATCTCATGAACAACAAATGCAATCCTTATACAGACGTCACCTGTACGTCTAAAAGATGAACCTCTACTATCTGCAACATCACCTTTAGCTTAGCGGTGGTGACGTGAAGTCATGTGACCGTGCTGCAGTTCCTTTATAGCCCAACATTAGCCACCTTTAGCTGAGCGGTGGTGACGTGAAGTCATGTGACCGTGCTGTAGTTCCTTTATAGCTCAACATTAGCCTCCTTTAGCTTAGCGGTGGTGACGAGAAGTCATGTGACCGTGCTGTAGTCCCTTTATAGCCCAACATTAGCCTCCTTTAGCTTAGCGGTGGTGACGTGAAGTCATGTGACCGTGCTGTAGTTCCTTTATAGCCCAACAATAGCCACCTTTAGCTTAGCGGTGGTGACGTGAAGTCATGTGTCCGTGCTGCAGTTCCTTTATAGCCCAACAATAGCCACCTTTAGCTTAGCGGTGGTGACGTGAAGTCATGTGTCTCTGTCTCTGCTACCGTCTTAGCTTCCAATGCTACCTCCTCTGTTTTCAATGCTACCTCCTCTGTTTTCAATGCTACGGTCTTAGCTTCCAATGATACCTCCTCTGTTTTCAATGCTACCGTCTTAGCTTCCAATGCTACCTCCTCTGTTTTCAATGCTACGGTCTTAGCTTCCAATGCTACCTCCTCTGTTTTCAATGCTACCATCTTAGTTCCAATGTTACCTCCTCTGTTTTAAATGCTACCGTCTTAGCTTCCAATGCTACCTCCTCTGTTTTCAATGCTACCGTCTTAGCTTCCAATGCTACCTCCTCTGTTTTCAATGCTACCGTCTTAGCTTCCAATGCTACCTCCTCTGTTTTCAATGCTACCGTCTTAGCTTCCAATGCTACCTCCTCTGTTTTCAATGCTACCGTCTTAGCTTCCAATGCTACCTCCTCTGTTTTTAATGCTACCGTCTTAGCTTCCAATGCTACCTCCTCTGTTTTCAATGCTACCGTCTTAGCTTCCAATGCTACCTCCTCTGTTTTCAATGCTAATAATTGCTGTAGTTCCGTATAGCCCAACATTAGCCTCCTTTAGCTTAGCGGTGGTGACGTGAAGTCATGTGACCTTGCTGTAGTTCCTTTATAGCCCAACATTAGCCTCCTTTAGCTTAGCGGTGGTGATGTGAAGTCATGTGACCGTGCTGTAGTTCCTTTATAGCCCAACATTAGCCTCCTTTAGCTTAGCGGTGGTGACGTGGAGTCATGTGACCGTGCTGTAGTTCCTTTATAGCCCAACATTAGCCTCCTTTAGCTTAGCGGTGGTGACGTGAAGTCATGTGACCGTGCTGTAGTTCCTTTATAGCCCAACATTAGCCTCCTTTAGCTTAGCGGTGGTGACGTGAAGTCATGTGACCGTGCTGTAGTTCCTTTATAGCCCAACATTAGCCACCTTTAGCTTAGCGGTGGTGACGTGAAGTCATGCGTCTCTGTCTCTGCTACCGTCTTAGCTTCCAATGCTACCTCCTCTGTGTTCAATGCAACCTCTGTTTTCAATGCTACCGTCTTAGCTTTCAATGCTACCGTCTTAGCTTCCAATGCTACCTCCTCTGTTTTCAATGCTACCGTCTTAGCTTCCAATGCTACCTCCTCTGTGTTCAATGCTACCTCCTCCATTTTCAATGCTACCGTCTTAGCTTCCAATGATACCTCCTCTGCTTTCAATGCTACCGTCTTAGCTTCCAATGCTACCTCCTCTGTTTTCAATGCTACCGTCTTAGCTTCCAATGCTACCTCCTCTGTTTTCAATGCTACCGTCTTAGTTCCAATGCTACCTCCTCTGTTTTCAATGCTACCGTCTTAGCTTCAAATGCTACCTCCTCTGTTTTTAATGCTACCGTCTTAGCTTTCAATGCTACCTCCTCTGTTTACAACGCTACCGTCTTAGCTTCCAATGCTACCTCCTCTGTTTTCAATGCTAATAATTGCTGTAGTTCCGTATAGCCCAACATTAGCCTCCTTTAGCTTAGCGGTGGTGACGTGAAGTCATGTGTCCGTGCTGCAGTTCTAAATATAAATCTAAATAGATGAGATATCTAAATAATTGAAAAGCAAAGTGTTGGTGGCTCTATATTTCAAACATTCAGACCTTTATTATTAACGCAGGATTCCTAAACTACATAAACATGTCCTCGTTGTGATTTATTTGAATTATTTCAGGAGAAAGTGAAGCGTTAACTTCGTCTCACTGATGGGAACAACCCCCCATTTAACACTGAAAAACAACTGCATTATGGACGAGTGTGTGTGTGTGTGTGTGTGTGTGTGTGTGTGTGTGTGTCAGGGTGATGGATAGAGTAATATCAGCTGTTATGACTGCGTTGTCTGTGGAACATGAACTGATGAATGAGGTTACTGATGAGGTTAATATATATTATATTTATAACACGAAGCAGCACGATACTGTTTCCAAGTTTTTATTTATTATTTATTTATGATTTGTCTTATTTTGACCAAACATATAAGGAAGCACACAGCACACTGGAAAGAATACATTTCTGGTGAGAAATATTCAATAATATTAATAATCTGTGAGCTTCAGGAAAAGGGCGTTTCTCCAGTTTAACGACAATGTTTTCACTGAATTCAGTGATAAATTGTGGTTTTTCTGTTTTTACCAAAGAATAAGAGTCACGAGGCCATCAGCACACTGACAGGGAATACTTAATCATTCCTAATAGCATTTGACTATAAGTGGTAGTTCTGCTGCACGTCATGTTAATAATACATTATATTTTCAAGATTCAAAGGTTTTATTGTACAGCAGCTACAGTGACATTCTTCTGACCTGAGCTCCTCCAACAATGCAACAGATATCATGGTCGTAGTATTTGGGAAACCTGGTGATATACCAAGGGTGAGAAAACATGATTTAAAAAGGGAAACGTGGGGGTCAGAGGTCACGGAGCAATGCTAGGATGAAGCCAATGTCATAACTTGAACTTTGTAAAGGCACAAAGGAAACCTAAAGAGACAAGACGTGAGCTTTGGACCTGCTGGCTTATTCAGGACCCTTCCACCTCAGAATTGTGACTTTTCAAAAATATCGAGGACGGGTTGAAGGGGCTCTTGGGTATTGTTGGACATTTTCTGTTAAAAATCTGTATTTTTTTAAATGATATGTTCCAATAAATTGAACAAAAGTTGGAAAATTGTAGGAAAAAAGTCATTTTTGCTGTCGAGATAAGTGGATTGACAGAAACGTTTTATACACCTCACTATTCATCTATTCTGCCACAATAACCTGCTGAACACATGCAGAGACAAATAGAGTACAACGGCTGGAGACCAGGGGACACTTAGGAGTGACGGACACAGCTGGGAGACCAGGGGACACTTAGGAGTGACGGACACAGCTGGAGACCAGGGGACACTAAAGAGTGACGCACACAGCTGGAGACCAGGGGACACTAAGGAGTGACGGACACAGCTGGAGACCAGGGGACACTAAGGAGTGACGCACACATCTGGGAGACCAGGGGACACTAAAGAGTGACGCACACAGCTGGAGACCAGGGGACACTAAAGAGTGACGCACACAGCTGGAGACCAGGGGACACTAAAGAGTGACGCACACAGCTGGGAGACCAGGGGACACTAAAGAGTGACGCACACAGCTGGGAGACCAGGGGACACTAAAGAGTGACGCACACAGCTATGTTCAACCCCTTTTGCATTCAGTATAATTAAAACAAAACTAACTTTACATGTATGTTGAATCTGATATTTAATATCCCTCACACTGAATATATATCATATCCTGCTTTATATTTAGTTTGCTGTACGCGTGTGTTTCCATCTAAGAAGCCACTGTACGCCTTAGTCCCTAAACAACAACATATTGAACTCCCTTCCAATGCATTTGTTTGTTTGGAGTCTGATGTCTTCCAGTGTCTCCCTCAGAGTCCTTGATGTGGACTCGATATGGAGTTGAGCCTTTAAAGACATGAAGTCAGGAAAACTCCACCTTGAAGTATCGACGTTCCTTCGGCTTTAATCCTGCAAAGCTCCTTTTGAAGACACTCTGAGAAAGTGATCGCTCAGCGAAAGTAGAAACACATCTGTTTGGTACGGAGAGCGACAGGAGGAACAGCTTCAGAAACCGGACATAAAAACCCAAAGGTTCCACATGAAGAAACATCTTCAGCAACTTGACAACACGTGCAGCGTTTAGAGGACATCCATTCTACTAAAAGCTGCAGGAACCAAACGCTGAAAGAAGCTCAAAGCACAAGACCAGGGGACACTAAAGAGTGACGCACACAGCTGGGAGACCAGGGGACACTAAAGAGTGACGCACACAGCTGGAGACCAGGGGACACTAAAGAGTGACGCACACAGCTGGAGACCAGGGGACACTAAAGAGTGACGCACACAGCTGGAGACCAGGGGACACTAAAGAGTGACGCACACAGCTGGAGACCAGGGGACACTAAAGAGTGACGCACACAGCTGGAGACCAGGGGACACTAAAGAGTGACGCACACAGCTGGAGACCAGGGGACACTAAAGAGTGACGCACACAGCTGGAGACCAGGGGACACGAAAGAGTGACGCACACAGCTGGAGACCAGGGGACACGAAAGAGTGACGCACACAGCTGGAGACCAGGGGACACTAAAGAGTGACGCACACAGCTGGAGACCAGGGGACACGAAAGAGTGACGCACACAGCTGGAGACCAGGGGACACTAAAGAGTGACGCACACAGCTGGAGACCAGGGGACACTAAAGAGTGACGAGACCAGGGGACACTAAAGAGTGACGCACACGGCTGGAGACCAGGGGACACTAAAGAGTGACGCACACAGCTGGAGACCAGGGGACACGAAAGAGTGACGCACACAGCTGGGAGACCAGGGGACACTAAAGAGTGACGCACGCGGCTGGAGACCAGGGGACACTAAAGAGTGACGCACACAGCTGGAAAACAGGGGACACTAAAGAGTGACGCACACAGCTGGAGACCAGGGGACACTAAAGAGTGACGCACACGGCTGGAGACCAGGGGACACTAAAGAGTGACGCACACGGCTGGAAACCAGGGGACACTAAAGAGTGACACACACGGCTGGAGACCAGGGGACACTAAAGAGTGACGCACACAGCTGGAGACCAGGGGACACTAAAGAGTGACACACACGGCTGGAGACCAGGGGACACTAAAGAGTGACGCACACAGCTGGAGACCAGGGGACACACAGCTGGGAGACCAGGGGACACTAAAGAGTGACGCACACAGCTGGAGACCAGGGGACACCAAAGAGTGACGCACACAGCTGGAGACCAGGGGACACACAACTGGGAGACCAGGGGACACTAAAGAGTGACGCACACAGCTGGAGACCAGGGGACACTAAATAGTGACGCACACAGCTGGAGACCAGGGGACACTAAAGAGTGACGCACACAGCTGGAGACCAGGGGACACGAAAGAGTGACGCACACAGCTGGGAGACCAGGGGACACTAAAGAGTGACGCACGCGGCTGGAGACCAGGGGACACGAAAGAGTGACGCACACAGCTGGGAGACCAGGGGACACTAAAGAGTGACGCACGCGGCTGGAGACCAGGGGACACTAAAGAGTGACGCACACAGCTGGAAAACAGGGGACACTAAAGAGTGACGCACACAGCTGGAGACCAGGGGACACTAAAGAGTGACGCACACGGCTGGAGACCAGGGGACACTAAAGAGTGACGCACACGGCTGGAAACCAGGGGACACTAAAGAGTGACACACACGGCTGGAGACCAGGGGACACTAAAGAGTGACGCACACAGCTGGAGACCAGGGGACACTAAAGAGTGACACACACGGCTGGAGACCAGGGGACACTAAAGAGTGACGCACACAGCTGGAGACCAGGGGACACACAGCTGGGAGACCAGGGGACACTAAAGAGTGACGCACACAGCTGGAGACCAGGGGACACCAAAGAGTGACGCACACAGCTGGAGACCAGGGGACACACAACTGGGAGACCAGGGGACACTAAAGAGTGACGCACACAGCTGGAGACCAGGGGACACTAAATAGTGACGCACACAGCTGGAGACCAGGGGACACTAAATAGTGACGCACACAGCTGGAGACCAGGGGACACTAAAGAGTGACGCACACGGCTGCAGACCATGTTCGTAGTAAAGTGAAAACCGTAGTTCCTGTTCACCACCCGCTCCGCTCCGCTCTGAGACCATGTTGTTTCTGCAGTTAAAGAAAGCATCTCTCCTCGACGCCTTGCTCCAACAGAGGAATGTTCTGCTCTCCTGCCACTGCCTGCTCAGATCCGTCCACTTTGTGATGTTGAATGTATTCTGAGCGATGTTTGATTGGATGAATGACGCTGACACGGTGAGGACTGCTCGTGTGAAACCTCACAATGGAAGCAGTTTCATGTTTTCAGATATCTCAGAGACTCCCATCCTCAGAGCCCAGTCAGCACCCTCTGAAGGACACCTGGCAGCGCTCCCTCACCGTTCTGCTGATTCAGAGATAATAATAAGGCTTCCCGAGAGAGAAACCACTAATCAGTCTGGAAGTTTCCTCGTGTGTGTGTGTGTGTGTGTGCAGAGGCGCGGGAAGGTATTTTGAGTGGGGCTGCTGAGGTGCAGTGAACACTGTTACGGGCACTATAGAGCGCCAGCACCGGGCGCTACAGTGGAAACACACACACACACACACACACACACACACACACACACACACACACACACACGGCTCGATAATCAGCTCACGGCATATAAGCAGGGGTGAAGTGCTATTTCTTCGGAGTGGGGAGCGGACCTCACCTCCTCTAGGGGGGTCCGGGGGGATGCTCTATATAATATTGAAGTTAAAGTTATTTCCATGCAACGCTCTGGTTGCTCTGGTGTCTTGCCTCCGGTGCATTCACTGAACACGGGAAATTACATTCCTGCCGTCCTCTCTCGTGTCTTGATGAGGTTCACGTAAACCACAGGGCTACAGAAAAAACATTCGGGCAGGCCAGGCGACGCCACTGGCGAGCACACACACTACAGACTACAGATGTAAAATATTATTTTACCAACAATATGGAATTTATTGGCGACATATCACACAGATTATGCGCAGCAGAAATAACGTCAAATAATAATTCAGACAGGGGAGCTCCGCACCGCCTGCCTTCCCGCGCCCATGTGTGTGTGTGTGTGTGTGGGTGTCCTATCTTCAACGCCCCGCTGGAAACGAACGCCGTCTAACCGCCACTGTGTGTGTGTGTACGAGACTTTACATGTGGTCGGATAGAAGAAAAGCTCCAGCAATCAATAGATGCTGCGTAACTCCCAAATCTGCTGAACACACACACACACACAGATATCTATCAGCTGCTCAGTCAGAAGGCGAAGTAGGATCATGGATTGATAGCATCAGAAATAAGAGGATTAAGGAGCGATTACACAACGACCAGAGTCTCTGTAAAGCACTGTAATGCATTTATCGTTAATTACCTAATTTCTGTCCGTTACTAATTGCCTGAAACAAGCTGCATTTCTTATGTCCCACTGCCAGAAAACGCTCAGTACGGTGACTTCCTGTCCCCTGGACTGGAGGTCAATCATTTCTGAATGTGTTTTTGGTTGTTATCCTAGAATAGAGTCAGTGGTTAACACCAGCTGAAAATATTGTAATTCTACCACATAAAACACATCAGTACATGTGACCGTGCTGTAGTTCCTTTATAGCCCAACATTAGCCTCCTTTAGCTTAGCGGTGTTGACGTGAAGTCATGTGACCGTGCTGTAGTTCCTTTATAGCCCAACATTAGCCGCCTTTAGCTTAGCGGTGTTGACGTGAAGTCATGTGACCGTGCTGTAGTTCCTGTATAGCCCAACATTAGCCTCCTTTAGCTTAGCGGTGGTGACGTGAAGTCATGTGACCGTGCTGTAGTTCCTTTATAGCCCAACATTAGCCTCCTTTAGCTTAGCGATGTTGACGTGAAGTCATGTGACCGTGCTGTAGTTCCTTTATAGCCCAACATTAGCCTCCTTTAGCTTAGCGGTGGTGACGTGACGTCATGTGACCGTGCTGTAGTTCCTTTATAGCCCAACATTAGCCTCCTTTAGCTTAGCGGTGGTGACGTGAAGTCATGTGACCGTGCTGTAGTTCCTTTATAGCCCAACATTAGCCTCCTTTAGCTTAGCGGTGGTGACGTGAAGTCATGTGACCGTGCTGTTGTTCCTTTATAGCCCAACATTAGCCTCCTTTAGCTTAGCGGTGGTGACGTGAAGTCATGTGACCGTGCTGTAGTTCCTTTATAGCCCAACATTAGCCACCTTTAGCTTAGCGGTGGTGACGTCAAGTAATGTGACCGTGCTGTAGTTCTTTTATAGCCCAACATTAGCCACCTTTAGCTTAGCGGTGGTGACGTGAAGTCATGTGACCGTGCTGTAGTTCCTTTATATCCCATCATTAGCCACCTTTAGCTTAGCGTTAGTGACGTGAAGTCATGTGACCGTGCTGTAGTTCCTTTATAGCCCAACATTAGCCTCCTTTAGCTTAGCGGTGGTGACGTGAAGTCATGTGACCGTGCTGTAGTTCCTTTATAGCCCAACATTAGCCACCTTTAGCTTAGCGGTGGTGACGTGAAGTCATGTGACCGTGCTGTAGTTCCTTTATAGCCCAACATTAGCCTCCTTTAGCTTAGCGGTGGTGACGTGAAGTCATGTGACCGTGCTGTAGTTCCTTTATAGCCCAACATTAGCCTCCTTTAGCTTAGCGGTGGTGACGTGAAGTCATGTGACCGTGCTGTAGTTCCTTTATAGCCCAACATTAGCCACCTTTAGCTTAGCGGTGGTGACGTCAAGTAATGTGACCGTGCTGTAGTTCCTTTATAGCCCAACATTAGCCACCTTTAGCTTAGCGGTGGTGACGTGAAGTCATGTGACCGTGCTGTAGTTCCTTTATAGCCCAACATTAGCCTCCTTTAGCTTAGCGGTGGTGACGTGAAGTCATGTGACCGTGCTGTAGTTCCTTTATAGCCCAACATTAGCCTCCTTTAGCTTAGCGGTGGTGACGTGAAGTCATGTGACCGTGCTGTAGTTCCTTTATAGCCCAACATTAGCCACCTTTAGCTTAGCGGTGGTGACGTCAAGTAATGTGACCGTGCTGTAGTTCCTTTATAGCCCAACATTAGCCAAATGTAGCTTAGCGGTGGTGACGTGAAGTTATGTGACCGTCCTGTAGTTCTTTTATAGCCCAACATTAGCCACCTTTAGCTTAGCGGTGGTGACGTGAAGTCATGTGACCGTGCTGTAGTTCCTTTATAGCCCAACATTAGCCTCCTTTAGCTTAGCGGTGGTGACGTGAAGTCATGTGACCGTGCTGTAGTTCCTTTATAGCCCAACATTAGCCTCCTTTAGCTTAGCGGTGGTGACGTGAAGTCATGTGACCGTGCTGTAGTTCCTTTATAGCCCAAAATTAGCCTCCTTTAGCTTAGCGGTGGTGACGTGAAGTCATGTGACCGTGCTGTAGTTCCTTTATATCCCAACATTAGCCACCTTTAGCTTAGCGTTAGTGACGTGAAGTCATGTGACCGTGCTGTAGTTCCTTTATAGCCCAACATTAGCCTCCTTTAGCCTAGCGGTGGTGACGTGAAGTCATGTGACCGTACTGTAGTTCCTTTATAGCCCAACATTAGCCTCCTTTAGCTTAGCGGTGGTGACGTGAAGTCATGTGACCGTGCTGTAGTTCCTTTATAGCCCAACATTAGCCTCCTTTAGCCTAGCGGTGGTGACGTGAAGTCATGTGACCGTACTGTAGTTCCTTTATAGCCCAACATTAGCCTCCTTTAGCTTAGCGGTGGTGACGTGAAGTCATGTGACCGTGCTGTAGTTCCTTTATAGCCCAACATTAGCCTCATTTAGCTTAGCGGTGGTGACGTGAAGTCATGTGACCGTGCTGTAGTTCCTTTATAGCCCAACATTAGCCACCTTTAGCTTAGCGGTGGTGACGTGAAGTCATGTGACCGTGCTGTAGTTACTTTATAGCCCAACATTAGCCACCTTTAGCTTAGCGGTGGTGACGTGAAGTCATGTGACCGTGCTGTAGTTCCTTTATAGCCCAACATTAGCCTCCTTTAGCTTAGCGTTAGTGACGTGAAGTCATGTGACCGTGCTGTAGTTCCTTTATAGCCCAACATTAGCCTCCTTTAGCTTAGCGGTGGTGACGTGAAGTCATGTGACCGTGCTGTAGTTCCTTTATAGCCCAACATTAGCCTCCTTTAGTTTAGCGGTGGTGACGTGAAGTCATGTGACCGTGCTGTAGTTCCTTTATAGCCCAACATTAGCCTCCTTTAGCTTAGCGGTGGTGACGTGAAGTCATGTGACCGTGCTGTAGTTCCTTTATAGCCCAACATTAGCCTCCTTTAGCTTAGCGGTGGTGACGTGAAGTCATGTGACCGTGCTGTAGTTCCTTTATATCCCAACATTAGCCACCTTTAGCTTAGCGTTAGTGACGTGAAGTCATGTGACCGTGCTGTAGTTCCTTTATAGCCCAACATTAGCCTCCTTTAGCCTAGCGGTGGTGACGTGAAGTCATGTGACCGTACTGTAGTTCCTTTATAGCCCAACATTAGCCTCCTTTAGCTTAGCGGTGGTGACGTGAAGTCATGTGACCGTGCTGTAGTTCCTTTATAGCCCAACATTTGCCTCATTTAGCTTAGCGGTGGTGACGTGAAGTCATGTGACCGTGCTGTAGTTCCTTTATAGCCCAACATTAGCCACCTTTAGCTTAGCGGTGGTGACGTGAAGTCATGTGACCGTGCTGTAGTTACTTTATAGCCCAACATTAGCCACCTTTAGCTTAGCGGTGGTGACGTGAAGTCATGTCACCGTGCTGTAGTTCCTTTATAGCCCAACATTAGCCTCCTTTAGCTTCGCGGTGGTGACGTGAAGTCATGTGACCGTGCTGTAGTTACTTTATAGCCCAACATTAGCCACCTTTAGCTTAGCGGTGGTGACGTGAAGTCATGTCACCGTGCTGTAGTTACTTTATAGCCCAACATTAGCCACCTTTAGCTTAGCGGTGGTGACGTGAAGTCATGTGACCGTGCTGTAGTTCCTTTATAGCCCAACATTAGCCTCCTTTAGCTTAGCGTTAGTGACGTGAAGTCATGTGACCGTGCTGTAGTTCCTTTATAGCCCAACATTAGCCTCCTTTAGCTTAGCGGTGGTGACGTGAAGTCATGTGACCGTGCTGTAGTTCCTTTATAGCCCAACATTAGCCTCCTTTAGCTTAGCGGTGGTGACGTGAAGTCATGTGACCGTGCTGTAGTTCCTTTATAGCCCAACATTAGCCTCCTTTAGCTTAGCGGTGGTGACGTGAAGTCATGTGACCGTGCTGTAGTTCCTTTATAGCCCAACATTAGCCTCCTTTAGCTTAGCGGTGGTGACGTGAAGTCATGTGACCGTGCTGTAGTTCCTTTATATCCCAACATTAGCCACCTTTAGCTTAGCGTTAGTGACGTGAAGTCATGTGACCGTGCTGTAGTTCCTTTATAGCCCAACATTAGCCTCCTTTAGCCTAGCGGTGGTGACGTGAAGTCATGTGACCGTACTGTAGTTCCTTTATAGCCCAACATTAGCCTCCTTTAGCTTAGCGGTGGTGACGTGAAGTCATGTGACCGTGCTGTAGTTCCTTTATAGCCCAACATTTGCCTCATTTAGCTTAGCGGTGGTGACGTGAAGTCATGTGACCGTGCTGTAGTTCCTTTATAGCCCAACATTAGCCACCTTTAGCTTAGCGGTGGTGACGTGAAGTCATGTGACCGTGCTGTAGTTACTTTATAGCCCAACATTAGCCACCTTTAGCTTAGCGGTGGTGACGTGAAGTCATGTCACCGTGCTGTAGTTCCTTTATAGCCCAACATTAGCCTCCTTTAGCTTAACGGTGGTGAGGTGAAGTCATGTGACCGTGCTGTAGTTCCTCTATAGCCCAACATTAGCCACCTTTAGCTTAGCGGTGGTGACGTGAAGTCATGTGACCGTGCTGTAGTTTCTTTATAGCCCAACATTAGCTTCCTGTAGCTTAGCCCTGCAGCTCTGAATAGCCTTTACTGTCCAATCATACTCCTACTAGCCCTTCTCTGCATGCATCGGTACTTGTGCAATGAGAGAATAACAAAGAGATGTATGTATCCTTCCTGTTTGTGCACCAACCACAGAATCAGGGGTTTATTTATATATATATATATATATATATATATATATAAATATATATTCATGAATCACCCTCAGGCTATAAGTCTAGGAGAAAGTCCAGACTGCTGCGGGTAATTAATCTCTAAGGGTTTTAACAAAAATACACAATGATGTTAAACTTTAAAAAGTGGTTTAATAAGGATTGAATAAAAGTAGAGCTGAGGATTTGTGTAACTACTGAAACTTTGCACTTGATGGAGGCTCATGTCTACATAGATCTTACCCTCAGGCCATAAGGCTATTAGACACCAGCACCTTTTTAAGAACATCCATAACATCCATCTGCTTGCATTGTGCTAATTGTTTATCTATACTATTCCCTTTACTTATAGACTCTTCTTGCACTGTTTCTATTTTATTTGTATTAACTTAAAACATTCTCTTGCACTATTGTATCTGTTCTATGTCCTATATATATTCATGTTGCTCTGTTGGAGGAGGACTTCAGTTTTTCATTGGCACATCGACCCTGACGCTGCTGTGACATGATGATGAAGAGCTGAGTCTTGAAATGTAACCCTAACCCAACATGGCACCATGTCCACAGAGAAGGGGATGGTTAGGTCTGTTTCATGCAGACAGTGTCTGGTGGCTGCGATCTAATCGTCAGCATTTTAAACCTGACTCTCGATAAGCGGTAGAAGATGGATGGATGCTTCAAGAAAGAAACCCTTTATCTCCATGTAGACGCACTCTATCACGCTTTGTCTTCTGAGGATCCTTAAACTCTGCTTTTAAATCACATTTAATTTGCTGCAACAAGCGAGCTGACAATCTGGGGTTTGGACATGTATCCAATAGCAACCACCTTGTAAAGCCTAATCCATCGGACGTTGGTCACCAAACGGATATCATTCGTTCTGCAAACTCTTCTAGTCTCTTTGCATCCACTCCGAGTTACCACGCAGACGTCTGTAAAGCAGGAACACAGCCAGGTGGACTCAGACTGTAGGACTGTTGCTGAACAATTGAATCGTAAAAGATTGATGGATGCTTCGAGCAAGTAAACCTCTATCTCCATGTAGACAGACTCTGTGATTCCTTTGGCCTTCGGTCTTCTGAGGATCCTTAAACTCCTTTTTAAAACCTTTTAAATCGCATTTATTTGCTGCAACAAGTGATCTGATGATCCAAGGCAGGGGTGTCAAACTGAAGGCCCGTTTCTATGCGGCTCCACAAGAGCTTGCAAAGAATATAAGATGTCAATTATACGGTTACATGTCGATTTACAGAAGCATGCTGCCCATAAACTACATGTCCCACAATGCATCTGAAATTAGACTTTGTTTCTCAGAATTTTTGGCTGTTCTTTTTAAATAATTTTGTGACATGCACACTGAAGAGACTTGCAATTATTTGCCCTAGACTTCTGCTTTCAGTCGTGGTTAATTATTAAGTTGTTACCTTATCTGATAATAATCCAATGCAGAGGCAGTAATGTAATATAATTAGGGCCGGGACTTTAACGCGATAATTAATTACACAAAAATATACATTATTTTATATATATTAAATATTTATATATGTATATTTATATATGTGCCCTTTGACTGCAACCTTAATGCTGATGTGGCCGCGATGAAATTGACTTTGACCCTGATCTGAGGTTTGGATCCAATAGCAATTCAACCACCTTGTAAACCCTAATCTATCGGACGTTGGTCGCCAAACGGATATCATTAGTTCTTTAAACTATTCTAGTCTGTTTGCATCCACTCTGAGTTGTCTTGAGTAGATGTATGTCTGTAAAACAGGAACACAGCGAGGAGGACTCAGACTTTAGGATATCTTCCTGAACACAAAGGAAGCTGCTGGAGGATACAGACTGTGCAGAGCTCCCGGGGTGACACCGCTGTGCCGTTTATTTGATCAAATCCTGCTTCAAAAAGCTGCACAGATCAATGCTCAGGGTCTGATCCCTGTGCAGATATTGGCCAGCTGTTTGGAGTTAGCACAGTTAAGAGATTGGTGGCGTCCTCTGAGCTCTGTCCTTTAATAATCCTCTTAAAACTCCCGCACTTAAATGTCAGGACACTTCTTACCCGAGAGTCAGATCGCTGCAAATGTCACCGAGATTATTCGGGGGGCAATCAACACCCTGTGTACCTCATTAAGTCCCTTCAAACAACTCCCATCTGATCCGTTGCATCCTCAGACGTGTGCACGTGAGGGAACACGTGGAGCCTGTAGGCGTGCGTTAGAGAGTCAGACCCACGCAACCTGTTCCAGCTCCAGAACCAGTTGCACTCTTTAAATGGAGAAACATGTGAAGGTGTATTCTGAGCCTTAGTAACGTCACTGTTGTTATAGAATCAACACACGCCCAGTCTACACCTTGTTTATCCAACCCTAACTCAAGCTTCCAGAAACGACTTCTTCAAAGCAGCATCACTGTGTACTTCTTAGTCCTCTCCTAACAACGTACACTTGGTCTGTTACATCTGAACATGTGTGCATATATTACATTTACATGAGGAGACGCATGTACCCCATAGGCATGCTTTAGCAGTGACGAACCGTCAGGTCTTCAAGGTATTCAGAGAACACCCGGGAACACTCAGATAAACAAACACAACATCATGTATAAATGAATAAAGGAGAACGGTATCCGTGTTGTTGATCTGTGATATCAGTGCTGCGTTGATTTGTTCGTCCTCTCGGACCATGCTCTACGCATTTCAGTGGTTTGTGTTCGAAAAGAAAGCAACCAATCAGATCTCGTTCTGGGTCTCTGGGTAGAATATCCTTCAACCAGGTATTCTGCATCCTTGATCGAATGCCCTGGCCTGGCCGTTGCACTGAGTGAGAGCGTACGTTGGACTGACAGTTTGATCAACCAATCATATCTTGATTGGTTGCCAATGGGCGTGTTCTTCCAGAGTTCCCCTCGGGCCCAGGAGCTCTAGAGGCACGCTAGTTAACCGGCTCGAGGCAGAGGATCTAGAATGTGACGAAGCCATTCATGCCGTGTTATTGTTTTTAACGTTGAAATGACGAGTGCAACAGGTGGAGAGGAAGTTGTTGCGGAATTGTTGTGAGTAGCGTTTTCAACACGACAATTCAGTGAAAAGACGGACATTATAATGCCGCGGAGGAGGTGTGTGTCTCCAGAAGGTCCAGTTGTGATAGAAACGGTTCGCCACTGCGCTTTAGAGTGTCAGACCGACGCAAACTTTTCAACAACCTACAGAACCCATTTCTACTCCGTGAAAAATGACTTTAAAAATGGAGACAAGTGCCTCAACGGAGCCTGAGTAAAGTCACCACAGATGGCCAGTATACACCTTGTGTATCTCGTCCAACCCTAACCCAAGCTTCCCAAGACTTTGAGTCCCAGAAACTACTTTGTCAAGGTACCAGCACTGTGTACCCTTAACAATCCTCTTCCAACAACTTACATGACATACTTCAGTGTATGCATATTTTACATTAAGGAACACATGCATGCATGTCCTTGAGTCTTAAGGCCATCATGCTTTCAGGTTGGAGTCACAGTCTGCAGACAATTAAATGAATTGAAATACAGACAACTGCGTCGGCTCTTGGGATATTTTGACCCTCAGTAATGTCAGAAATGTATATCGAAAGTCCAACTAAATGTCACTCTGGGTGGAAGACCCGAGCAGAGGTGGGAAGTAGTGGAGTACAAATACTGTGTTACTGTACTTAAGTACATGTTTCTGGTATCAGTACTTTACTCCACTACTTATTTTTCTGACCACTTTCTACTTCTCACATGTTGAACCCAAATACCTGTACTTTCTACTTCTCTCATGTTGAACTCAAATACCTGTACTTTCTACTTCTTACATGTTGAACTCAAATACCTGTACTTTCTACTTCTTACATGTTGAATCCAAATACCTGTACTTTCTACTTCTTACATGTTGAACTCAAATACCTGTACTTTCTACTTCTTACATGTTTAACTCAAATACCTGTACTTTCTACTTCTCTCATGTTGAACCCAAATACCTGTACTTTCTACTTCTCTCATGTTGAACCCAAATACCTGTACTTTCTACTTCTTACATGTTGAACCCAAATACCTGTACTTTCTACTTCTCTCATGTTGAACTCAAATACCTGTACTTTCTAATTCTTACATGTTGAACACAAATACCTGTACTTTCTACTTCTCTCATGTTGAACCCAAATACCTGTACTTTCTACTTCTTACATGTGGAACTCAAATACCTGTACTTTCTACTTCTTACATGTTGAACTCAAATACCTGTACTTTCTACTTCTTACATGTTGAACTCAAATACCTGTACTTTCTACTTCTCACGTGTTGAACCCAAATACCTGTACTTTTTACAAATACCTGTACTTTCTACTTCTCACATGTTGAACCCAAATACCTGTACTTTTTACTTCTTACATGTTGAACTCAAATACCTGTACTTTTTACATGTTGAACTCAAATACCTGTACTTTCTACTTCTCACATGTTGAACCCAAATACCTGTACTTTTTACATGTTGAACTCAAATACCTGTACTTTCTACTTCTCACATGTTGAACTCAAATACCTGTACTTTTCTACTTCTTACATGTTGAACTCAAATACCTGTACTTTCTACTTCTCACATGTTGAACTCAAATACCTGTACTTTCTACTTCTTACATGTTGAACTCAAATACCTGTACTTTCTACTTCTCTCATTTCCCAAACAGCTGGTTCCTTTAGTCTGAATGTGTGTTGGTGCGTGATCATTATTCTTTAGAGTCACCGCGTGCCTATTGGTTGGAACACGATCCGTGTATCCATCACTTCCTGGTCTTCTCTAAAGAAGAGGGACCAATGGAAACGTTGTCATGTTGCCGTTGGTCACCATGGAAACATTCATTAGCTAACAACGACTTTATTGTTCTATTAATATAAAGGGAGGTCAGGTACTCTTTAAAGCAGCTGCTAGCTATGGGTACTTTCTACTGAAGGACACTTCAAAGCCTCTTTACTTTCACTTGAGTAAAGAAGTTTAGTCAGTACTTCTACTTTCACCAGAGTATTTTAAACGCGAGTATCTGTACTTCTACTTGAGTACAGGACGTGTGTACTTCTACTTGAGTACAGAATGTGTGTACTTCTACTTGAGTACAGGATGTGTGTACTTCTACTTGAGTACAGGATGTGTGTACTTCTACTTGAGTAAAGGACGTGTTTACTTCTACTTGAGTAAAGGACGTGTGTACTTCCACTTGAGTAAAGGACGTGTGTACTTCTACTTGAGTACAGGATGTGTGTACTTCTACTTGAGTACAGGATGTGTGTACTTCTACTTGAGTACAGGATGTGTGTACTTCTACTTGAGTAAAGGACGTGTGTACTTGTACTTGAGTAAAGGACGTGTGTACTTCTACTTGAGTAAAGGACGTGTGTACTTCTACTTGAGTACAGGATGTGTGTACTTCTACTTGAGTACAGGACGTGTGTACTTCTACTTGAGTACAGGATGTGTGTACTTCTACTTGAGTACAGGATGTGTGTACTTTGCCATCTCTGTACCTGAGACCCTGCGGACGTGTCTCTGCAGGGGGTCCTACCTGACTCTCTGGAGAGCTGCATGAAGGCGTCCACCCCCTTCTCCCCATAGCTGCCCTCCGAGGCCAGCGTGGAGACGTAGTTCCAGCCCATGGCCTTCACGATGTCCACCATGGCCTGAGCCTGGAAGCTGTCCGGAGGCACCACGCGAGAGAAGAAGTCGTAGCGCCGGTCGTCACTGAGCTCCGGAGCCGTGGAGGCGTAACTCACCTGAGGGATCTGAGGAGGAAGAGGAGGAAGAGGAGTTAGGAAGGAGGACGATTGATGGGTTCCCTCCTCAGAATCAGAACCCCTGCATTGGTCCCATTTACAGAGATACACTGGTTACAATGCTGCTCCCAATGTGGTACATGAGATATGTGGATGAATTAGAACTTGCAATCAGCTGGGAAACTTATTGTGATCTATATTTGTACACAGATCAGGAAATGTTGATATCAAATAAAACAGAAATGCTCCAAAGTCTTCGGAGGTTTGTTGGTGGTTTTCCAACATGCGGAGCCTCTCTCCTGCAGAGCTGCTGCTTCAGTTCTCAGGTCGTATAAGAAGACATGTTCTGCCCAGATACCAGACACACATACTCACAGTCAGCAGCTCAAGAAGAAGAACACACACGTAATACGTTCAGACATAAGTAAACAACCCTGGTTATTAATGAGGAGGAGCCATCCCTCCTGTGGTGGGAACAGAGTGCTGCGGTGCTGCTCACTAAGTCTTCCCCGGATGAGCGAATTGTGAGAAAACAGACGTTACATCAGGCTGTCTCGGCACAGAGGAGCTCATTCACACTCTGGAACATCTCTGCTAATATAACCGCTCTTATCCGAGCGATGTGTTGTGATAAGAGAGCCACGAAGCTGCTCTCGGATGTCCAAAGGAAATGGATGCATTAGTGTTGAGTCCAGACATGTGATGAGTGGTATCCTGAGAGGCAGGGATGCATCAGAGTTAGGTTTGAACCCTATGGCTGGGCACGTTGTTAGGATACAGTAATCACTCATCTATGTTCTCATCTGAAAACCTGATATAACTAACGGTTCATTTAAAGCTTCACCGCGGTTTCTCGGTCAGGTGAAGGGGAAGCTGACGACGCTGTGCAATGTAAGAGCAGTCGCTCTTTAACAGGAAGGACACGTCACAGAGCGACGTGGAGGAGCCTGAGAGCGGGGGACACTCCACCCCAAATTGCTCCAGGGAATTGCCCACAGTATTGAGTATGAAAGTCGCTTTGGACCCCGGAGAGCTCGCAGGTGATGGATAGGAGGAGACAGGCTCACAGCCAGACCTGGGGACTGCAGAACTGCTGGGTATCGACAAGGCGGTTTGGCAGTCCGCAAAGTCCGGGAAAAGCACCTCTATGTGGCCGCTCCAAGACCCCCAAACCACGGACTATGCAGCTTGGGAGAGGCATGTGGCGCAGTGGATAGAGCCCACTGCAGTCAGCATGTCGTTGTAGAAATCATTTCCAGCTGTTTTTAAAACAGGAATCTGTCCATTTCATCCACCTTTGACGACCCATTAAAAGTCCATGAAATGGACAGGAATATTTCCATCCAGGGTGATGCACATGGCTTTCTTACCCAGTAATGAGTGTGTGAAAGTTGGGTAAAAGTGGTCTGTCAATTTCATCCACATTTGACGACCCATTAAGAGTGCAGGAAATGGACAGGAATATGTCGCTGTTAACAGGGTCTCAGACTCACCCATCTTCCCCAGGTTTGAAACCCTTTCCCTGCCTTAAAATGTTCAGCCATTATGCGGTAGTTTGTCCAATGGCAAGAAGCGGTATTTGGCTTTAAAAAATAGGAAGGTGCTGCCACAGCCTGGTTCTTTCCCACATTACAAGTTAATATCACTATATCCACGCACTTTCCTTTAAGCTGACATACCAGTTCCATCGTGCGGAAGTTTGTCAAATGGCAGTAAGCATCCCACGTGATGTGTGTCCAAACACAGTCAGTAACCCTAACCGAGTCTTCACCCTAAAATGAATGACTCCCCTCATGGGGACCTCCATGTTGTCATAAGGGAGGCGAATCCCCCACACGTGACTGTGTAAACATATTTAGGTCCCCACAAGTATAGTAATGCTAGGCCACACACACAAACACACACATTCCTAAAGCGTCAGTAACGAATGCACAGCTCTTTTTAAATGAACAGTCTTCTGCATGCATCTGCAATCTCAAATGAAATGCTATTGATCAAAGCGTTTCCAGCAGAAGAGCTGAGTGGACGATCTGCCAAAACTCACTCTCGTCTCTCCGTCCTGCACATGTCTCCGTCTCTGTATCTGAGCATCAAAGCAGTCAGAGAGAGTATGGGGTGTACATGCAGCTCTCTTAGAGCAGCCAATCAGGTGAAAGATATCAGTGAGGTTCCCCATGGTTTATGTTGGGAAATCCTGAATGTCCTCTTCCAACACGAGAGTAGCATGATAACAAAGGTATCCCAACTTTAGCTGTGAACATGACAGGATGTGTGATGACCCAGAAGAGCATCAGGACTGCTTGAGGCAGATGATAGCTCTGTGATCAACATGATGACTCAGCCTCTGTGGAGAGAGACATCAAGCATGCTCATTATGGAGAGAGACATCAAGCATGCTCATTGCTGACGTGGAGCTAATCTGAAGTAAACATTGAATACTGCTTTCTGTTCCTCCATCTTGTGACTGGGTGACTCCCTCTCTTGATGTCAGCATGTGAAGGACACTGCTCAGGAACTAGTCTCTGTATGTGATGACTCCTTCCCTTCTGGAGAGGATCACAGACACATGGATCCTGAGGCTGAAGCTCAAGCCGGGGACCAGGGAGATTTTTCTAACAGGTGACAGATATCAGAGGGAGGTTAACGATGGTAGGAGTCAGTGAGCGGTGTCCATGAGGAGAATCCGTCAGGAGGTGAAAGGGTGTGTCTTTATGAGGATCATCAGGGTTGCTGCTCTCAACACAACCATGGGCTGATCTACCTATCCATCTATCCATCTACCTATCCATCTATTTATCTATCCATCTATCTATCTAACTATCCATCTGTCCATCTATCTATCCATCTATCTATCTATCTATCCATCTGTCCATCTATCCATCTACCTATCCATCTATTTATCTATCCATCTATCCATCGACCTATCCCTCTATCTACCTATCTATCTATATATACATGTATATATCTACCTATCCATCTACCTATCCATCTATCTATCCATCTATCCATCTATCCATCTATCCATCTATCCATCTATCTATCTACCTAGTAGGGCTGTGCATCTTCACTGGTCTCACGATTTGATTCGGTTACGATTATCCTGTCAACGATTCGATTCAATCCGGTGCATCCCGATTCATACCAATGCTTTGCATCCTCAATTTTCTATATTACTGCACATGGCTTATTTTTCATCAATGCATACATGCAGTAAATACATATGAACTCTCTTTTTATTATTTAGAAAGTGCTTCAGAAATCAATAACATAAATGTCTTGACATTAATTTATAAACCAAAATAAATGAATTGTATAGGTCTAGCCTCCGTGTGTGAAGTGGTTCCATCCTCAAAAACAAAAAGCTAATGCTTCTGCAGTCTAGCTGCAGCTTCTAGCCACGGCCTTCTAAGGAAGGACACTGAATGTCCTGAGTGTGGCCTCACACACAGTCTGAGTCTGAACACAGCAGACAACAGGAGGATTCACAACAGCA
>CM070495.1:46913471-46920971 GCA_036324585.1 Champsocephalus esox
GACGGATAACAGGCAGAGCCCAACACTCTGAAATATGTGATGCGACCGGCTGGCCTGCATTGCTATCACCCAGGAAGAGCCCCTCTCCAACCCCTATTCATACTAGGAAACAGCCGTGGACAGCTGCTAAATGGAGAGCTACAAACAATCCTCCTAAACCACCAAGTGTGCCAATCCAGAACAGATACGCTCCGCTGACCGAGAGCCGGAGATCTCTCTCTGATGACCTGGATAACCCGTCCTCTTCACACAGCAGGGTAAGGACCAATAGCTACTCAGAAAGTAAAAGGCTAGAGGGAAAGCTAACGACTGGGCCTGAAACTCTGGTTGTGGGTGACTCTGCAGTAAGAGATGTAAAAGGTCTGTGTAATAAGAACAACATTAAAGTACTCTGTTTCCCAAGGACACAGTCTCTGACTTGGCTGAGAAGATCCTGCGTATTGGGGCTGAACATCTGACTGTGAAGAATGTGGTTCTGCACATTGGAACAGATGATGTTGAGAAACAAGAGTCAGAAGTGCTGAAAGAAGACTTTCAATGCCTGTTGGAAACTGCCGGCTCTCTAAATGCAGAGGTGTTCGTCAGTGGCCCTCTGCCGCCAGTCAGAAGAGGAGTGGAGAGATTCAGCAGATTGTTTGCACTGGCTTTCAACTGTCTGTACTGACCATTCTGTGCATTTTATTGACAACTTTAACTTTTTCTGGGACCGCAGACATCTTTTCAAGGCAAATGGAGTTTGCCTGAACAAGTCAGGAGTGAAATTGTTTATCTCTAACATATTCAACTGCCTGCATCATCAATCTGTTCCCTCTGCCAAGGACAAGCGGCAAGAGGAATCAAAACAGGAGAGAGACACAACACATCGCGCAGAACACCCTGAAGAAGTATCACTGCACCCGCCTGAGGAATGTTCTGATTATGGGAGACCTATGAGACAAACGGAGGAGTCTCCACCGCCCGTCACCCCACCATCACCTCTGAGGATACTCTTCCTTCACCCCACAGCTCTCTCTACTCTCCGTTCACCCTTTCACCCTCGCCCACCCTCCTGGAGATCGATGACCGCATGAAGGCGACACGCAGGGTTGGCAGCATGTCCTTTACCCCCGCCCCTCAACGACGCCCACCAAAATCACCGAAGCAGAGATGCGCACCATCTCCCCCGGCTTACAGTGTCGCCCTCACCCTGCCCTCCTTTGAGAGGAGCAGGGTGGTGGGTCCTCCCTCCCCTTCAAAGCCTGATAGGGATGTGTGTGTACAAAACGCTGCAAACTGATATCTGCTGGGTCCAGGCTCAAGTGCGTATGGCACTCTCAACTCTTTCCAGGACATGCCGGGGCCCTGCCTGCCAGTAGCTTTGCTGATATCTGTGTTGATAGGTAACAGATTAAGAGCGGTGAATCATCTTAGAAACAGGAAGCGCTCAAACGTTTGTGTGAGTTTATCTAATGTAGCAGTGATTCCATGTCAGCCACAGCTTGTTACAAAAACCTGATAGTGTGTTTAACAAACTTAAACTAGCTTTATTAAATGTCAGGTCTTTGGCAGGGAAAACATTCTTAATCAATGATTTTATCACTGAGCACAATCTGGATTTTATGTTTTTAACAGAAACTTGGATTGAACAAAATAACAGTGCAGCTGTTCTTATCGAATCAACCCCTCCCAACTTTAGTTTTATGAGTCAGGAAAGAATGCATAAGAAAGGGGGTGGAGTTGCTATTTTGTTCAGTGATTCCCTTCAATGCAGGAAGACATCGTATGGAAACTTTGATTCTTTAGAATATGTGGCCCTTCAGCTGAAATGCTCCTCTCGAGCTCTGTTCCTAAATATCTATAGACCACCCACATACTGTGCAAGCTTTGTGATGACCTTACTGAACTGCTGTCTATAGTGTGTATTGACTTTGACCGTCTAGTCATTGTTGGTGATTTTAACATCCATGTTGACAACCCCCAGGACAGAGGGGCTAAAGAACTGTTTTGAGTTCTTGATAGCTATGGACTGACTCAGCATGTGACGGAGCCCACGCACAATAAGGGGCACACTCTGGACTTAATTATCTCAAAGGGTCTGAATATCTCTAAGGTTGTGGTGACTGATGTTGCGCTCTCTGATCATTCCTGTGTTTTCTTTGAGAGCTCTATTTCTGTTCACACAAGTGTTCAGAAAGAGGTAACCACAAAGCGATGTTTAACTGAAAACACAAGAGAAATGTTTACTCAGATGTTTCTTCCACACTTGCCCCTGCTAACATCTCAGTAAATGAGCTAGTAGATCATTTTAATTCAAAAATTAAAAATGTTATAGATGCCATTGCTCCAATTAAGGTAAAGGAAGTGACTGGGAAGAACATATCTCCATGGAGAAAGGCCATGACCGTGAGAGCAGAAAAAAGAGAATGTCGAAAAGCTGAACGCAGGTGGCGAAAAACAAATCTCCAGGTTCACTTTGAAATGTATAAAGAGAGACTTAGCCTTTATAATTTGGAATTGAAAAACGCACGACAATCATTCTTCTCTGACATCATTACCAAAAACAAAAACAACGCACGTGCCTTGTTTGCTACCGTCGACAGACTAACTAACCCCCCAGTGTCAGCAGCCTCTGAATCTCTATCCACCAGGGCGTGCAATGACTTTGCCTCCTTCACTGACAACATTCAGAACATCAGACGAGCAGTCAGTGCCTCTGCATCAGGAACAGCACATGTGCTGTCTCTGTGTCCACTTAACATCAATTCAGACACCATGACACAATTCCATCAGATTAATGATAAAAACCTAGAGGACATTATACAACTTCTGAAGTCCTCCTCCTGCTGCCTTGATATTATTCCAACAGGGTTTCTCAAAGATGTTTTGCCTTGCATGGCCTCAGATCTACTTCATATAGTAAACAAATCTCTTCACTCAGGTATTTTTCCACAGGCCCTGAAAACTGCAGTCATTAAACCGCTCTTAAAAAAGAATAATCTAGTTGCTTCAGTAATGAACAATTACAGGCCCATATCAAACCTGCCATTTCCAGGTAAGGTCATTGAACAAGTGGTTTTTCAACAGTTGAGTAATTTCTTGCATTTAAATAGTTGTTTCGATGTGTTCCAGTCAGGCTTTCGTCCAAACCACAGCACTGAGACTGCTCTGGTAAAGGTCTTTAATGACATCCACTTAAACACAGACAGTGGCAGAACTTCAGTGTTAGTATTATTAGATCTCAGTGCTGCGTTTGACACTGTTGACCACAGCATATTACTAGACCGCCTGGAAAACTGGGTGGGACTTTCGGAAACAGTTCTAAATTGGTTTGAATCCTACCTAAAGGACAGAAACAACTTTGTTTCTATCGGTAAATACACATCTGAGTTGACAAATATGACATGTGGGGTTCCTCAAGGCTCCATCTTGGGGCCTCTTCTCTTTAATATCTACATGCTACCACTGGCTCAGATAATGAAGAACAACAAAATAAGTTACCATAGCGATGCAGATGACACACACATTTACGTAACAATTTCACCTGGAGACTATGCTCCAATTCAAACACTGAGTGAGTGCATTGAACAAATCAATGACTGGATGAGTCAGAACTTTCTCCAATTAAACAAAGATAAAACTGAGGTAATGGTCTTTGGAGCCAAGGCAGAACGTTTAAAAGTTAGCGCTGAGCTTCAGTCTGCAATGTTCAAACCAACAGATAAAGCCAGAAATCTAGGTGTAGTCGTGGACTCTGACCTGAGTTTCAACAGTCACATTAAAACAGTTACTAAATCAGCCTGCTATCACCTAAAGAACATATCTAGGATTAAAGACTAATGTCACAGCAGGATCTGGAGACACGTGTCCATGCCTTTATCTTCAGTAGACTGGACTACTGCAATGGTGTCTTCACAGGTCTCACTAACACATATATTAGAAAGCTGCAGCTGATTCAGAACGCCGCTGCTCGAGTCCTCACTGACACTAAGAAAGTGGATCACATCACTCCTGCTCTGAAGTCTTCACACTGGCTTCCTGTCCCCAGAGACAGATCTCTCAGGTCTTCAGGGACTGGTCAGCTTCCTGTCCCCAGAGACAGATCTCTCAGGTCTTCAGGGACTGGTCAGCTTCCTGTCCCCAGAGACAGATCTCTCAGGTCTTCAGGGACTGGTCAGCTTCCTGTCCCCAGAGACAGATCTCTCAGGTCTTCAGGGACTGGTCAGCTTCCTGTCCCCAGAGACAGATCTCTCAGGTCTTCAGGGACTGGTCAGCTTCCTGTCCCCAGAGACAGATCTCTCAGGTCTTCAGGGACTGGTCAGCTTCCTGTCCCCAGAGACAGATCTCTCAGGTCTTCAGGGACTGGTCAGCTTCCTGTCCCCAGAGACAGATCTCTCAGGTCTTCAGGGACTGGTCAGCTTCCTGTCCCCAGAGACAGATCTCTCAGGTCTTCAGGGACTGGTCAGCTTCCTGTCCCCAGAGACAGATCTCTCAGGTCTTCAGGGACTGGTCAGCTTCCTGTCCCCAGAGACAGATCTCTCAGGTCTTCAGGGACTGGTCAGCTTCCTGTCCCCAGAGACAGATCTCTCAGGTCTTCAGGGACTGGTCAGCTTCCTGTCCCCAGAGACAGATCTCTCAGGTCTTCAGGGACTGGTCAGCTTCCTGTCCCCAGAGACAGATCTCTCAGGTCTTCAGGGACTGGTCAGCTTCCTGTCCCCAGAGACAGATCTCTCAGGTCCTCAGGGACTGGTCAGCTTCCTGTCCCCAGAGACAGATCTCTCAGGTCTTCAGGGACTGGTCAGCTTCCTGTCCCCAGAGCCAGATCTCTCAGGTCTTCAGGGACTGGTCAGCTTCCTGTCCCCAGAGTCAGATCTCTCAGGTCTTCAGGGACTGGTCAGCTACCTGTCCCCAGAGACAGGTCTCTCAGGTCTTCAGGGACTGGTCAGCTTCCTGTCCCCAGAGACAGATCTCTCAGGTCTTCAGGGACTGGTCAGCTACCTGTCCCCAGAGACAGGTCTCTCAGGTCTTCAGGGACTGGTCAGCTTCCTGTCCCCAGAGACAGATCTCTCAGGTCTTCAGGGACTGGTCAGCTTCCTGTCCCCAGAGACAGATCTCTCAGGTCTTCAGGGACTGGTCAGCTTCCTGTCCCCAGAGGCAGATCTCTCAGGTCTTCAGGGACTGGTCAGCTTCCTGTCCCCAGAGACAGATCTCTCAGGTCTTCAGGGACTGGTCAGCTTCCTGTCCCCAGAGACAGATCTCTCAGGTCTTCAGGGACTGGTCAGCTTCCTGTCCCCAGAGACAGATCTCTCAGGTCTTCAGGGACTGGTCAGCTTCCTGTCCCCAGAGACAGATCTCTCAGGTCTTCAGGGACTGGTCAGCTTCCTGTCCCCAGAGACAGATCTCTCAGGTCTTCAGGGACTGGTCAGCTTCCTGTCCCCAGAGACAGATCTCTCAGGTCTTCAGGGACTGGTCAGCTTCCTGTCCCCAGAGACAGATCTCTCAGGTCTTCAGGGACTGGTCAGCTTCCTGTCCCCAGAGACAGATCTCTCAGGTCTTCAGGGACTGGTCAGCTTCCTGTCCCCAGAGACAGATCTCTCAGGTCTTCAGGGACTGGTCAGCTTCCTGTCCCCAGAGACAGATCTCTCAGGTCTTCAGGGACTGGTCAGCTTCCTGTCCCCAGAGACAGATCTCTCAGGTCTTCAGGGACTGGTCAGCTTCCTGTCCCCAGAGACAGATCTCTCAGGTCTTCAGGGACTGGTCAGCTTCCTGTCCCCAGAGACAGATCTCTCAGGTCTTCAGGGACTGGTCAGCTTCCTGTCCCCAGAGACAGATCTCTCAGGTCTTCAGGGACTGGTCAGCTTCCTGTCCCCAGAGACAGATCTCTCAGGTCTTCAGGGACTGGTCAGCTTCCTGTCCCCAGAGACAGATCTCTCAGGTCTTCAGGGACTGGTCAGCTTCCTGTCCCCAGAGACAGATCTCTCAGGTCTTCAGGGACTGGTCAGCTTCCTGTCCCCAGAGACAGATCTCTCAGGTCTTCAGGGACTGGTCAGCTTCCTGTCCCCAGAGACAGATCTCTCAGGTCTTCAGGGACTGGTCAGCTTCCTGTCCCCAGAGACAGATCTCTCAGGTCTTCAGGGACTGGTCAGCTTCCTGTCCCCAGAGTCAGACCTGAACATGGAGAAGCAGCGTTCAGTTATCATGCTCCAAACATCTGGAGCTAACTCCCAGAAACCTGCAGGTCCGCTGCAACTCTGACTACTTTCAGATCCAGCAAGAAGACTTTTCTCTTTGTCGCTGCTTTTAATTGAACTATTCACATCTCAGACTCTCTGTGACTTTGATCCATGTACTTTTCCTTAATGTTTATTTTATTAGCTTTTCTTTTTAATGACTGATTTTAAATGCCTTTGTCTGAATGTCTTTCCTTTTTGTAAAGCACTTGTGTTGAAAAGTGCTATATAAATAAACGTGCCTTGCCTATCTATCTATCCATCTATCTATATATCTCTCTATCTGATATCCTACAGCCTCTTTACCTCTCACACTTGTTCATTGTCTCTCCTCTCGTCCTCCATGATCATATGTATTCCACGTGTCAGAGAGGAACAGATGGAGGTTGTCTCTGTTTTATCTTCCTGTCTCTTCAAGTCGTTCTAGTGAGACTCTGACAGGAAGTGGCACCAACCTGGACTCAGTGTCCGTCTCCTGCAGGGACATATTGTGAGTGTGTGTGTGTGTGTGTGTGTGTGTGTGTGTGACAGTGTGTGTCTGTGTGTGACAGTGTGTGTGTAATAAGTCAGCTGATCTCCCTCAGTTTACAGCAGGAGGTTTTATTTCTGTGATGTTTGATGATACAAGGGGATTCCAGAGCAGCCTCTTGTTCTTGAGAAAGTAGAAGTAGAGTGTAGGAATACTCTGTTACGCGTAGTGTGTGGGGTGTTCACCTGTGCAGACCATGTCCATGCACTAACACCTATAGAACACACGAGAAGCAGGAACCCCAGGAACAGGGCCTCTTTAATATCATTAGCTTTGCTTCCTCTTCATTTTAATCATGCAGTTCATTAACACCACTTCTCCGAAGGTTGGGACTTAACGCGAAGCTGCGACGTTAGAACGTCTTTGCTCCGAAGCAAAGAGTGGAAACACGTGGAAACACACACATGCCAGGGCCAGGAGGATGAAGGAAGGCCCGGTTTGACAGATTACACTCATAATGGCCGTGGTCACCCTCCCCCTCTTCCCTCCATCATACCTGCCATCCCTCTCTCCTCCGGACAGGGAAAGGTCAGCAGTCTGACAGCTTCAATAAAACACAACCGGGCTACCATGTGACGACGGATACACCCACATTGATTCAAGACCGAAAGAAAGGGAGGTCTGAGAGCAACATGAGGAGGACGGAGACGGATATAAAGCGCCATCGATCGCAGAGAAACGGTGATAGGAAATAGAAGTGATGGAAGCAAGGGCGTCTCTTTGGCCTGGGGGCACATGGGATAAGAAAATGCAATAAAAACAGTG
>CM070495.1:46928471-46945971 GCA_036324585.1 Champsocephalus esox
CATTATATATGCTTCCGTTAGGCAATATTATAAGGAATCATTCTGTAAACTTTCATTGTTATGCGGATGATACTCAACTATATTTATCAATTAAGCCTGATGAAATTAATCATCTAAATAAAATTCAAGACTGCCTTAAGGACTTAAAAACGTGGATGACCTTAAACTTTTTGATGTTAAACACGACCAAAACTGAAGTTATTGTACTTGGCCCGAAGAATCTACGAAACAAATTATCTAAAGATATACTAACTATGGATGGCATTAATTTGGCCTCCAGTGAGACTGTAAGGAATCTTGGTGTTATATTTGATCAGGATTTATCCTTTAACGCCCACATAAAATCAATTTCAAGGACCGCCTACTTCCATCTACGTAACATTGCAGAGATCAGGCATATCTTGCCTCAAAAGCGATGCAGAGAAACTAGTCCATGCATTTGTTACTTCTAGGCTGGATTATTGTAACTCTTTACTATCAGGGAGTACCAAGAAGTCAGTCAAGTCACTTCAGCTGATTCAAAATGCTGCGGCTCGTGTACTAACCAGAGTTAGGAAAAGGGACCACATTTCTCCTGTTCTGGCTGCCTTACACTGGCTCCCTATAGAACACAGGATAGAATTTAAAATTCTTCTTCTCGCCTACAAAGCCCTTAATGGGCAGGCGCCATCTTACCTTAAAGAACTCATTATACCCTACTGGCCTACTAGGGCATTGCGTTCCAAGAATGCAGGGTTGTTGGTTGTTCCTCGAGTCTCTAAAAGTACAATGGGAGCCAGAGCCTTTTCTTATCAAGCTCCACATTTGTGGATCGCTTCCAGTTTTGTTCGGGCGCAGACACCCTATCCGTTTTTAAGAGTGCGCTTAAGACCTTCCTTTTTGATAAAGCTTATAGTTAGGGCTGATTAGATTCAGCCCCTAGTTTTGCTGATATAGGCTTAGTCTGTCGGGGGACATCTTACTTCTTCCTTCTCTCTGTCTGTCCCCGTGTCCTCTCATGGGGACATCTCACTTCTTCCTTCTCTCTGTCTGTCCCTGTGTCCTCTCATGGGGACATCTCACTTCTTCCTTCTCTCTGTCTGTACCTGTGTACTCTCATGTTCCGATTAACCCAGCTTCCCCACATGTCTTTCCTTTTGGTGTCTCTATATGCCGGGATCCGGAGTCATGGATGATCCTGCGGTCCTGTGTCCTGGATCGCGAGCGCTGGATCTTGAGTCGTGGCTGTGGTCCTGGATCATCGGTCCTGGATGGATATCCTCGTGGATTCATCTTCCTATTATACACACATGCATTTCCAAACATTTGGACTACCTATGTTGCAAATGTATTATCTTTTCAATTTACACACGGCATCTATTGCACGTCTGTCCGTCCTGGGAGAGGGATCCCTCCTCTGTTGCTCTCCCTGAGGTTTCTCCCATGTCCCCTGTGGGTTTTCTCCGGAAGTTTTTCCTTGTACGATGAGAGGGTCTAAAGACAGAGGGTCTGAGGACAGAGGGTCTGAGGACAGAGGGTCTGAGGACAGAGGGTCTGAGGACAGAGGGTCTAAGGACAGAGGGTCTGAGGACAGAGGGTCTGAGGACAGAGGGTCTAAGGACAGAGGGTCTGAGGACAGAGGGTCTGAGGACAGAGGGTCTGAGGACAGAGGGTCTGAGGACAGAGGGTCTAAGGACAGAGGGTCTAAGGACAGAGGGTGTCGTATTGTCATACTGATATTCTGTACACACTGTGAAGTCCACTGAGACAAATGTAACATTTGTGAAATTGGGCTATAAATAAACATTGATTGATTTTGGAATTCCTAGACTTTTGTTATCATCCCAAAACATCTTTCTTACTTAGAGAAATATAAATAAAAGTGTGTTTCATGTTGTGATAGCTGAACATCATTGAATGTTTTTTAAAACAGTTTGATATTCTTTTGGAGTAAAGTATGAGAGTCTGTTATCTGGAGATCTTCATATTAATCAGTCTTAGTGGCTCTCTACCTCAAACACTCAAAACCAACAACGTACACACACACACACACACACACACACACACACACACACACACACACACACACACACACACACACACACACACACACACACGCACACACACACACACACACACACACACACACACACACATGCACACACAGACACACACACAAAGACACACAGACACACACACACCTCCTGACAGCAGTTAAATTGATTACGAGTGCTATCCTGACCATATGTTCGTGTTTGCCATCAGAGACTCACACCACGAATAAATAAACACAGATTTATGGACGTCTGGTAAAAAAACATGTATTCTCCGGAGGCGCTCTGAGGGCTTATCAGCTTTAGAGGGTCTAATGAAAACATCAATACAGCAGCGGAAAACAAACACAAAGGCACGTCCAAGGTTTAGAGAACAGCTTTAAAGGTGTAATGAAACACTATGAAGCAATGGGTCGAGGGAAGTATGTGATGTGGAAGAGAATTTCAAAAGGAGAAAGATGGATCAACAGAAAACGATTCTGCCCTATATTTCAGACTATGGAGGGATTTGTGTATAGAGAGCTGCAGGAATGAATCCTAAACCGTGCTGTAGTTCCTTTATAGCCCAACATTAGCCTCCTTTAGCTTAGCGGTGGTGACGTGAAGTCATGTGACCGTGCTGTAGTTCCTTTATAGCCCAACGTTAGCCTCCTTTAGCTTAGCGGTAGCGACTTGAAGTCATGTGACCGTGCTGTAGTTCCTTTATAGCACATTCCTTTAACATTAGCTTTTTACTTCAGAAATCAGCACGTATAACAGAGTTACTTCAACACTCTGTTATACGTGCTCTGTTAGAGAGTTACATCTCAGGAAAATGTTCTGGTCCTAAGGAGTGTAAAGCAGAGCTGGTCTACTCCGCTGTGAGTGGGTTCCCGGATACAATGTCGTGTATCTACCGGGACCGCAACAAAAAGGAGCTGGCTTGGAGGAGAATAACCCAGACACGAATATTCACATCGCGTCCGGTGTGAACGAAGCATTAGAGGAGAACCAGAGACTAGCCGGATACATCCCAGATACGGACTGAAACTCCTCCGGTTAATGAACACTTCGCTCTGCAAACATTTAAAATCTTGCCAAGTATGTTTGTCTAATTTCTAGTCATAATATTTGGTTACACTTGATATAAGACCTATTAACTTAAGTCCTTCGTTTAGACAAGGCATCTTAGGCATCTTTTTTTGTCAAAGTCTCTTAAAAACATATTACAGGAAAATCACCATCAGAAGACAGAAAGCGTCTAAGCCTCTGAATTCCCTAATTCTGGTCAAATTTAGTTCAACATAAGTTTCCCCAGCCAAATACAAGATCTGATTTACTCAGTATCCCATCTTTACTTCAAGAAATCTTACCGAGCCATTCGTACTGTTCTATTGGTTCACTTATCAAAAGATAAAAACATCTTCAACATCGTTTTTATTCTAAATTGACTTGCTTTTGGAGCAGCATCTTTTCCAGTGTGGCTTTGCATTAACGCCTCGTCTTACCATCACCGCTCAGATTAAACCTGGTTTTCCCTCCTCACTCACTCTGAAGCCCTGAAGGGGAACCAAGCATCACATATGTTCCTCTACACCCCCAGATCAATAAAGACATCGTAAAGAGGAACCAGAAGTCTCTGAGCAGATGTCCAACAGAGTCCACATGGAGCCGTTGTTCAGGTGCTATTAACCAGATTAATGCTTCATGTGCAATTACAAAGAAACGGGTTTATGGGATGAGTTCCAGACTTCAAAAGACTACAGACATCAAACCAGAGCATTAAAGTGTGGTTGGGGTAATACTTTATATTAAGGTACACTTATTCACCGCTACTAACTAACTACTATAGCTTGTTGGTTATGAACAAGACTTCACTTTAAAATAGGGAACATGTTCTGTGTTAGAAATACCACATTTTGAGTTATTTAGACACAATCAACACTCGTGGTTTCATGTCTTGTTACATAAGAATTGATGTTGATGATTGGTGTTAGGTGTTATTATGGGAGAATTATTGTTCTTGTGGTACTACTGCCGTATTAGGCCCATATTGAGCATACCAAAACTCATGTACAACAACTTCCTTACTTGCAATAAATAAGCTCTAATTAGAGGCTTATTGAGGAAAAACTCTCAACTAATTGCCTAATACTTGTAGAATATGGTAATGTAGAATAAGGCATTAACACTATAACCGCCAGGGGTCGCTGTATGGGTAAAATGTACCCGCTATTATAATGCATTGATTTTCAAGGTAAAATGTTCTGTTATTTCATCATTCTAGAACACAGGGTTGAGAGTGAGTCTGATCGCACAGTGATGAAACTTATACCAATATAATCTGTGGACTCTCAGCTTTCATATGATATCTAGTGTGCAGATAGCATGAAGTATGACATATCGCTAAAAGTGTCCCTCTCTCTCTCTCTTTATCTATCTATCCATCTATCTATCTATCTATCTATCGGTTCTAAGAACCGCAGTAAACAACAGGTGTTGCTAAAGCAACACGTCATGTTTATGTTTACGCACAAGATCAATAGCGCGAGAATCACTGCATTTCTATAAGGTAAATATTACCCGCTGGCGCTGATGGGTATAAATGGCCATTTCTTCAATCTGACTTCATATTGACATTTTTAACAACATAGGGTGCTACATAACACACACTCAGGAAAAGTCACAGACTGGGAGACTTGAATATTTTATCGAAAGAAAGTTACATACAATCAAGAAACAGCTGCGGGTAAAATTTACCCATTGGCGGTTCTAGTGTTAATAAGTGTTTTATAACGACTAATAAATATATATACCAATATACTGCAAAATGCATGTTAATTAACAACCAGTTGATGGTGAATATGTGTACCTTAAAGGAGGGGTAGGTAAGTTTGAGAAACCGGCTCGAGATACACTTGTTATATTCCATGGAATGCTCTTAACATCCGACAGCAATGAATATCTGAAGTGCTTTGACAACAAATCCATAACAAAAATATCATCTGTGGAAGCCGTGGCGCTGTAGAAAGCACGACCAATCATCTGAGCCGGCTAAAGTAGCTGGATGGCCTACCTGCCTGTCAGCCTTCCATCGGGGCACAGACTGATCTCGTGCCCTCATTGGTCATGCGTTTTTATTTTTATAATGTGAGCGTGTGCACGGGGTGGAGTGCGCACGGGCAGGTCTTCAAATATTTGTGTGATGAATTCACGCTTAGCATGTAGAGTATATTATTTCATCGATACACATTCATTATGGAAATATACAAGACTTGAATAGTTGAATGCAGGAAGCTAACTTTAACAACTGTGCCAGATGATTGTCCCGTTAGCAACCGAGCTATCAAGGTTTAATTGGAGTCATTTGAAAACCTTTTTCCCCTTTGCATTTCAATCCAAGTCTCTATCATCATGTCACATCCAGTGTGGATATGTCAATGACAAACTGAAGTCCTCCTCCTTGGGCATGTGCGTGTTCGTATGTGTTGGAGGAGGGGCTCTGTGAGGAAGTGGCTGATTGTTTCCGGCTGCGTATTTTCAAATTCTAGCGCACTCCAGCTGGTTTCTCCAAAACTACCTACCCCACCTTTAAGATAAAGTGTTACCAATGTTGATATTTTCTTTGAGGTTGGTTTGTTCTACAGTTTTGAGATGCATTCAACAAACCAATTAAATCCAAGTCTCTATCATCATGTCACAGCAGCTCCAGTGTAGATATGTCAATGACAAACTGAAGTCCTCCTCCAACAGAATGTATATAGGACAGAGAACGAATACAAACAGATAAAATAGTGCAAGAGAATGTTTTGAGTTGTGCAAGTAAATACAAATACAATAGAAATAGTGCAATAATAGCCTGTATACAAGAACATGGAATATGATATAGAGATACATAATTAGCGATCTGATGAATGTTTATGGATGTCCTTAAAAAAGTTTTAGTGGTTTTAGTCCTGATGCTGTCTCTGAGTCTGGTGGTTTTAGTCCTGAAAATGTCTCTGAGTCTGGTGGTTTTAGTCCTGAAACTGTCTCTGAGTCTGGTGGTTTTAGTCCTGAAGCTGTCTCTGAGTCTGGTGGTTTTAGTCCTGATGCTGTCTCTGAGTCTGGTGGTTTTAGTCCTGAAAATGTCTCTGAGTCTGGTGGTTTTAGTCCTGAAACTGTATCTGAGTCTGGTGGTGTTAGTCTTGAAACTGTTTCTGAGTCTGGTGGATTTAGTCCTCAAACTGTCCCTGAGTCTGGTGGTTTTAAATACAAATACAATAGAAATAGTGCAATAATAGTCTGAATACAAGAACATGGAATATGATATAGAGATACATAATTAGCGATCTGATGAATGTTTATGGATGTCCTTAAAAAGTTCAGGTGTTTAACAGTCTTATGTCCTGTGGGATGAAACTGTCTCTGAGTCTGGTGGTTTTAGTCCTGAAGCTGTCTCTGAGTCTGGTGGTTTTAGTCCTGATGCTGTCTCTGAGTCTGGTGGTTTTAGACCTGAAACTGTCCCTGAGTCTGGTGGTTTTAGTCCTGATACTGTCTCTGAGTCTGGTGGTTTTAGTCCTGAAACTGTCCCTGAGTCTGGTGGTTTTAGTCATGATGCTGTCTCTGAGTCTGGTGGTTTTAGTCCTGAAACTGTCCCTGAGTCTGGTGGTTTTAGTCCTGAAACTGTCTCTGAGTCTGGTGGTTTTAGTCCTCAAACTGTCCCTGTGTCTGGTGGTTTTATTCCTGCAAACTGTCTCTGAGTCTGGTGGTTTTAGTCCTGATGCTGTCTCTGAGTCTGGTGGTTTTAGTCCTCAAACTGTCCCTGTGTCTGGTGGTTTTAGTCCTTAAACTGTCTCTGAGTCTGGTGGTTTTAGTCATGAAACTGTCTCTAAGTCTGGTGGTTTTAGTCCTGAAGCTGTCTCTGAGTCTGGTGGTTTTAGTCCTGATGCTGTCTCTGAGTCTGGTGGTTTTAGTCCTGATGCTGTCTCTGAGTCTGGTGGGTTTAGGTCTGATGCTGTCTCTGAGTCTGGTGGTTTTAGTCCTGTAAATGTCTCTGAGTCTGGTGGTTTTAGTCCTGATGCTGTCTCTGAGTCTGGTGGGTTTAGACCTGATGCTGTCTCTGAGTCTGGTGGTTGTAGTCCTGTAAATGTCTCTGAGTCTGGTGGTTTTAGTCCTGATGCTGTCTCTAAGTCTGGTGGTTTTAGTCCTGATGCTGTCTCTGAGTCTGGTGGGTTTAGACCTGATGCTGTCTCTGAGTCTGGTGGTTTTAGTCCTGTAAATGTCTCTGAGTCTGGTGGTTTTAGTCCTGATGCTGTCTTTGAGTCTGGTGGTTTTAGTCCCGATGATGTCTCTGAGTCTGGTGGTTTAGTCCTGATGCTGTCTCTGAGTCTGCTGAGTCGGGGTTTTAGTCAAACTGTCCTGAGTCGGGTGGTTTTAGTCCTTAAACTGTCTCGAGTCTGGTGGTTTTAATCCTGAAACTGTCTCTGAGTCTGGTGGGTTTAGACCTGATGCTGTCCCTGAGTCTGGTGGTTTTAGTCCTGATGCTGTCTCTGAGTCTGGTGGTTTTAGTCCTGAAACTGTCTCTGAGTCTGGTGGTTTTAGTCCTGATGCTGTCTCTGAGTCTGGTGGTTTTAGTCCTGTAAATGTCTTTGAGTCTGGTGGTTTTAGTCCTGATGCTGTCTCTGAGTCTGGTGGTTTTAGTCCTGATGATGTCTCTGAGTCTGGTGGTTTTAGTCCTGATGTTGTCTCTGAGTCTGGTGGTTTTAGTCCTGATGCTGTCTCTGAGTCTGGTGGTTTTAGTCCTGATGATGTCTCTGAGTCTGGTGGTTTTAGTCCTGATGTTGTCTCTGAGTCTGGTGGTTTTAGTCCTGATGCTGTCTCTGAGTCTGGTGGTTTTAGTCCTGATGTTGTCTCTGAGTCTGGTGGTTTTAGTCCTGATGCTGTCTCTGAGTCTGGTGGTTTTAGTCCTGATGTTGTCTCTGAGTCTGGTGGTATTAGTCCTGATGCTGTCTCTGAGTCTGGTGGTTTTCATTTAATGGCCAAGGAACAAGTGAGACAGGGTGGGGATCACCGTTAAATAAAAACGCATTGAATGCATGCAACTGAGGATGAATGTCATTAGGTATTTAGGTCATACATATAAAGGATTAAATAAACACACCTACAGTATATTATTTGGTGAGAAGAATTCCTAACAACTACTATATTGTAGAAGCTGCAAAAACATGTGAGTAAACGCCTTCAATCTTAAAAGAAACTGACGGACATAAAGTAGAAAAGCCTTTTTTGTCACAGCTAATATTTCCCACAGGGCCAGTGAGGTGTTCTGTGTACAGTGATGAGCGTTGCATGTGATCAACAAGAAGAAGTGATTACAGACTAGAATGCACATCTCTGTCTGGATTAGACGCTACACGGTTATTCCATCGGGACATTCAGCATGTCCAGGAAAAAGGAACTGTTGACATTCAGTTCCTGCTCTTACAATTACAAAAGTACAATATTAAAACATGCATTTTTCTCATGAATTCTTAACTTTCTTCTGAGGTATTTTCATCATCGTAATATCTAGAGCGGAGTTAGTTAGCCGATTCATCACAGAGACAGAAAACGAATCGCTCTTCTGCAGCTCTGAGAGCAACATCATTTCTCTTTGTCTCAACTTTGATATTAAATGTCACCTTGCCCAAACTCAGCGGAGGAGATCAGACTCCCGCGGAAGAACTCAAAATGAAATCTATTGAGAGTTTTTCAGCTGCAAGAAAAATATGACAATAGGCAAAGAACATGCTTTAATCTGTATTCCCTGCTTCTAAATGACGAGAGTTGGCTATACTTTCTTTATTTATATATACACATTATATTTTTTGATAAAAAGCAAGACATGTAAAGACTTTTTCGACTGCTTCCTCTCATTTGTCGGATTAATCATGAATCTATGAATCAATACAAACATGGAAGACTTCAAACTGAAATATATTGAGAGTTTTTCAGCTGTTAAAATATTACCTTTTCTAATCAAATGGAAAAACATGCAAGAAAAACGTTGAAAAATATAACAAAAGGCAAAAAAACACGGTTTACTTTATTTTTAAATGATAATGGTTTGGTATTCCTTCTACACATGTGCGATTACACATTATATTTTTGATAATGGAAGATAAGATAAGAGGTACTTTATTGATCCCAAATTGGGAAATGTTAGCGTCCAGAACAAGGCATTGCACATCAGGAGAAATTAAAGAGTCAAAATGCTAGAATTGAAACATCTCAAAAAAGAATTAAAACAGCATTCAAAAGTAGAACATATACAAACTGAAATATATTGAGTTGCAAGAAACTGTTAACAAATCCTGTTTTCTAATCAAATGGAAACATTATTAAGAAAAAGTAGAAAAATATAACAAAAAGGCAAAAAAGTTTATTTTCCCGGCTTCTAAATGCTGATGGTTTTGGATAAAAAGGGTTTTTAGATGTGGACCCTTCCTCTAACCACGCCTCTATGAATCAATGCAAACATGGCAGATGGAGTTATGATGCTGACCAGAGGCTGGTAATAACGCAGGCTGACAGGGTTATTAGCAGATCAATCATCAGAGGATGATATTAGTCACCTGACAACTGGATCTGAATCGTGTCCTCATTTCCAAACTTTGTTCTGGGACTTAAAACGAAAGCATGACTTATGAATTGCTTCCCTGTAACAGCAGAGAAAATGATGAGTTATTGCATTACGACACATCCAGAGTCGGATAGATGAACACGTCGTGGACAAAGACTAACGACGCCTCGTCTCCGTAAGCCTGGCATCAGCAGAGCTTACTGTCGCTCTCAGGGAGGATTACAGGGAGAGGAGCAAGCTAACAGGCGCTCAACGCTAAGCATTGTGGGCATTTAAACTGGGGACGCATTGGGGACATGTCTCCACCACTTTTTAAATGGTCAAAATGTTGTCCCCATCACTTGGCATGAGGATAATGTGTTGAAAACGTTCTGAAAATAGCACAAAGAGAAAGGTTTGTCTGCACAAATCTGTCCAGCCTGGAGACTGATCTCCCTTTCTGGAGCCAACTGAATAGAGGATGGGGTGTGAGGTGTTAACACAAAGCTGATATGTAAGGAGTTTATTTGCAATACAACTAAAGTCATACACTGCCTCTTTAACTGTTTACAAATCACAATACATCATATTTCCTGTCTTCTGAAAGGCATGATATCTCCCTATTCTCCTATTGTTGTCCCTTTTGGTTTGTGTGTGTGTGTGTGTGTGTGTGTGTTTGTGTGTATGTGTGTGTGTGTGTATGTGTGTCTGTGTGTTTGTGTGTGTGTGTGTGTGTGTTTGTGTGTGTGTGTGTGTGTGTTTGTGTGTGTGTGTATGTGTGTTTGTGTGTGTGTGTGTTTGTGTGTATGTGTGTGTGTGTGTGTTTGTGTGTGTGTGTTTGTGTGTGTGTGTGTGTGTGTGTTTGTGTGTGTGTGTGTGTGTGTGTGTTTCTGTTTGTGTGTGTGTGTCTGTGTGTTTGTGTGTGTGTATGTGTGTTTGTGTGTGTGTCTGTGTGTGTGTGTGTGTGTGTGTGTGTGTGTCTGTGTGTGTGTGTGCGTGCGCGTGTGTGTGTGTGTTTGTGTGTATGTGTGTTTGTGTGTTTGTGTGTGTGTGTGTGTGCGTAAGTCACTGGGTATGATCTCCAGCATACCTCCTGGTCACTAGTTGTGTTTGTCACGGAGTGAAGGGCGCCTTCATTCACAATTCAATCACAGACCCAACCCAAACAATCGCAAATCAAACAATCGCAACTGCATATTTTTGGTTTGGCATCAACGAGAGCATTATGTACGTGAACGATCGTTCTCTTGCTGCTGAGTGTGCACACGTCCGACAGACCTCCCTCCAGTTTCCTCTCAGCGGCTTATTGTGTTTATAATAACTGAGGTGCTGAGTTCATGCAGACTGAGCTTTGTAGCTCAACTAAAGGTAGAGATGGAGGTGAAGCAGGATCAGTGTTTTGGGGGTCGGCTCTGAACTGGCAGCGATTCCTCTCTGGTAACTGAGGAAGTCCCAGATGGAGGCTCAGGCATCGGGGAAACACTCCTCTCCAAGAGATCTATCTATAAAAACATGGCAGGCATCAATTACAGTGGAGGAGGGGTGTGTACTACAGTAGAGAGACGTTTAGTGTCAGATTGATGTGAAGGTGCTTCAGGCCTCATCTGTAGGTAAGGATGCTCCCCTTACATAACTACACAAGGGTACACTTCATCACCTTAGTTACTGTGACACCAACACAACATCCAAGTATAATGTCTTCATATAAACGTTTGTGTATCTTCCGTAATAATGTAATTATGGGGTTCCTCAGGGATGTGTTCTTGGCCCACTGTGCTTTCTACTAATTAAAATAACTACAGTGGAGGAGGGGGGGGGTAGTGTGTAGTACAGTAGAGGTACGTTTAGTGTCAGATTGATGTGAAGGTGCTTCAGGCCTCCTCCAGCTGTGTGTAAGGATGCTCCCCTTACACAACTACTATAATAAACTGATTCCAACATATATTAACCTTCCTGTCGTCCTCGAGTCTTGAGGCATGTTTCTAATATTTCTGTAACAGATGTGATACAACGTTATTTCTTCATTGAATCTGTTTTATTTAAATGTATAATATTAGGGGTCATTATGTGGTGCCATTAATGGTTTAATACAGAATCCTTCATAAACTATGACGTATACCAGGCTGTGATAATCCATTAAGATAGGTCTTCTCAACTATAATAAAGAAAAACAAATGTGTGTTGACATCAGTGTGTGTTATTATCAGTGTGTGTTGATGTCAGTGTGTGTTATTATCAGTGTGTGTTGATGTCAGTGTGTGTTATTATCAGTGTGTGTTTAAGGTGGGGTAGGTCATTCTGGAGAAACCAGCTCGAGTGCGCTAGCATTTGAAAAAACACAGCTGGAACAAATCTGCCCCTTCCTCACAAGCCCCTCCTCCAACACACACGAACGTGCACGTGACCAATGAGGGCACGAGGTCAGTGTGTGCTGTTAGAAATTAAAATCAATGTTGATATGGCGTAATTTGAATTAAATACACTATTTAATTTAAATCAGTTTTATTCTGAAAAACCTGAAGTTCACTAACTATTAACTTAATACTTTTATTCTGAAAATGCTTCATTTCCGGTTAGCATTAGCATGTGGCGAAATGCTGCATGTTCAAACCATGAATCGAAGGTGAAATGACATGTGGTGTTGTACACTGAGCACACTGGGGTTAGCACTCATCTATTGCCGCTGAATAACGTTTATTAGGGAATGTTTAAATAACCACAGACACCAGAATGATGTAATGTAACGACAGAACAAGGCAGGAATTGCATTGGACCCGCCCCCCGACGACGTCGGCCAATAGGAGAAGACCTCAGATGACAACAGGAAGAGCAAGCCAAAGATTGACCTCTTCCTCCGGCTGACGGACTGACCGGACGCATGGGGAGAGCCGCCTCCACTCGCACATTACATGTTGTACACCACCGCATCTTTTGTGTAATTAAATGCTGTTAACTTTTATAAGCTTCCCGTGACTCTTTTCAGTCTCTCCTGCCTTCAGGGCTCTAGAACTCACTAACAGTGCCCAGAAGGAAGGCTGACAGGCAGGTCGGCCGTCCAGTTACTTCAGCCGGCTCAGATGATTGGTCGAGCTTTCTACAGCGCCACGGCTTCAAAGCACTTCAGATGGTCATTGCTGTCGGGACGTTGAGAGCATTCCATGGAATATAACAACACGTGTATCTCGAGCCGGTTTCTCAGACTCACCCACCCCTCTTTTAATGTCAGTGTGTGTTATGATGTCGTCCTGCAGCATTTATACAGAGAATCTCACAGGGATTTAAAGAGCCTGTGACACGGTTTTCCCCCATCATCCAAACCCCATCAATTTGAGTACATATTGTCTCCTTGAAAACCGTTACTGAACTGATTTTGGATATTTGTACTTTGATAACCATTAATCCTTCAATGTTGACCATTTTCTGGATCTTCTCGGGGATTCTTCAAGTCCCGCCAAATGATGGGTGACGTCATTGCGGGCACAGCGCTCCAGCTGCACCGTCCAGGATCCCAGCATCTGCATGTAAACCTTTATATATATACAGTCAGATGTAAACGCACGACGGCGCACACAGCAGCAAGCTCAGACAGCGATGACAGGTTAATGTTGAACGTGTCTGAGAGCTCATGAGGCTGAAGGATCGGTTTATGTTGTATCTGTTAGAAGTTTAGGAATGAGGTGCGTCAATATGGGCGATCATATGGTCATGCAGCCAGTGGTGGACTGGGACTACAAATCATCCCGGGACTCTCGACCGGCCCACTTCGGTACCGCTAGTAAATTGTCAACGGGGGGAGTGGGGATGTCAGGG
Organism: Champsocephalus esox; assembly: GCA_036324585.1. Lineage (NCBI taxonomy): Eukaryota > Metazoa > Chordata > Actinopteri > Perciformes > Channichthyidae > Champsocephalus > Champsocephalus esox. Next base: position 46,941,876 of record CM070495.1, read on the forward strand.
GCGGCAGGTGCTGTAGATAGTAAATGTAAATATGTAAATATGTGTGTCACTGCATCCTGGTAAAATACAAATATAATGTATAATGTCTGTGTCTTTGACATTAGCGCTGCTAGCCACCTGTGCCCTGTACTACGAAGCCAGTTCAACAGACCCTGGATATGTTTGAGTAACAAACAAACGAACAACAACAAACTAACAAACGAGATCTCGCTGAGCGGTCCGACGACGCTGGTTATCAACTCGGTAAATCAAGCCAGGGTTTCTCTCTCCAGCTGAGAGCGCGTTCACGTCTAAGACACGCGTGGATCTGACTTTAATTACATTTGTCTCGAGTGTTTTCGTCAACATAATGTGTTAAATAATACTTCTGCATCCAGTGTGTGACGCTGTGAGTGTTGCACGGCCAGATGAGGCTGGAGAAGCTGACTCAGATCAGGAGATATATGATATATTATGATATTATATGATCGATGATCTGAGTGATGATGTGATATGAATGATAAGTGCCACACGTCGGCGTCTTCTCTGCATACGGCAGTTTAAACTGTATTTCCTTTATCCTGTAATATGACTTGAGAGATTTAAACTCCGCACACTGAGTTGATCTCTTCTCTATAGACGCCGGAGGCGGGCAGCGTCAGGTCAAAGAAGTGATTTAGCCTTCTCAAACCTGAGCCTCACGCGCCGCCTATGGGGGATGTGCTGTGACTGATCCGACCGGCCCACTTCGGTACCGGCCCATCGGGATTCGTCCCGATGGCCAGTCCGCCACCGCACACAGCCCACGTAAACTGTCAACGGGGGGAGCCTCGCTGCGGGGAAACGGTGGACCTCGTGTCCCGATCGGAGTGAGAATAATAATAATAATAATAATAATAATCCGTGCATTTTATCCATTAATTTCCCCAACATTGTGGTAAAAAAACACACGTTTAATCCATGTTGTTGGTGTACTACAACTACAAAAAGCATCGGTTTGTTTTCTCATCAGGAAATGCAGACCGGCTCAAACAAACGATCATTTAATGTTTCATATGTTCGCCGAATTGACATGAAAGCACTAATAAATGTAGTTTCATCCACTTGAGTTTACAACCACAAAAATAATCGATTTGTTTTTATATCACATCCGACGGGAGGAAGTTCAGCAGCTCTCACTCCCGATTTGTAATCCTAATGTAATCATCATCTTCACCACGATCATGTATGTTTATGTCGCCGAATTGACAAATATGAATATACTGTAGTCAACTTCATTAAAACGTTATTAACGTGCCTAATCTCAGTAATTCACCATTTCTACGCACGACAACACACTTTGTCCGTGTTTGGCTCTCGAAGCGTTCCCGCATTGACGTCACTTCCGGCTTCCCCCAAAACTTCAAAATGAGTCGAAGGAATTTCCCCGCGATGTTCGAAATTATTGATATTTTAACGGAACGGTATCGCTTTTTCCTTTTTAAACTGACGGTTCGAGATTACTAGTAGACCAATATTTCATTGCACAGCAGCTGTTGGGAGGCTAGAGGCTCTTTAAATAAACGAGAAAATGGCAAATAAACTTTCATTATAAGTTAGTACTTAGAAGAATAGGGATATAGTTAAATGTGAAAAAGGAAATTATTCTGGAAAGACAATTGACTTTAACCCAATAATTAAATTACCAATTTAAACACCGATTCAAAATACACATTTTAAATGTGAAATAGAAAAAGGGTGAATAATAAAGGGAGGATGGAAAAATAAAACGTAAAATGACACTTCTTTCTTGTCTTAATTGTGTTTCCCATTCCGATGTAATATAGTTTTCGTGATTAAATGACTTCAGGTTAAGATTTATTATTTTTCCTTTTCAGCGTCAAAGGTCACTTTCTTTTATTAAATGGCAATTCTCCAATATCCATTATTCATTTCAATATTATAATGTCAAACATACTGACACTTGCTATTTCCAATAACACAGTGACATCACTAAAGAACGCTTGTGCTCCTATTGGATAAGGGACGGGACTTTTCTATGCGGTTGGCCAAACACAACAGGGCCGGCCAGCTAACCAATCAGGACTTTAAAAAGGACTCTTTAAAGTAGAGACACTACATACTGATATACACCTGGACATCAGCAGGAGAGGACTCTTTAAAGTAGAGACACTACATACTGATATACACCTGAACACCAGCAGGAGAGGACTCTTTAAAGTAGAGACACTACATGCTGATATACACCTGAACATCAGCAGGAGAGGACTCTTTAAAGTAGAGAAACTACATGCTGATATACACCTGAACATCAGCAGGAGAGGACTCTTTAAAGTAGAGACACTACATACTGATATACACCTGAACATCAGCAGGAGAGGACTCTTTAAAGTAGAGACACTACATACTGATATACACCTGAACATCAGCAGGAGAGGACTCTTTAAAGTAGGGACTGATATACACCTGAACATCAGCGGGAGAGGACTCTTTAAAGTAGAGACACTACATACTGATATACACCTGAACATCAGCAGGAGAGGACTCTTTAAAGTAGAGACACTACATACTGATATACACCTGAACATCAGCAGGAGAGGACTCTTTAAAGTAGAGACACTACATACTGATATACACCTGAACACCAGCAGGAGAGGACTCTTTAAAGTAGAGACACTACATACTGATATACACCTGAACACCAGCAGGAGAGGACTCTTTAAAGTAGAGACACTACATGCTGATATACACCTGAACATCAGCAGGAGAGGACTCTTTAAAGTAGAGACACTACATACTGATATACACCTGAACATCAGCAGGAGAGGACTCTTTAAAGTAGAGACACTACATACTGATATACACCTGAACATCAGCAGGAGAGGACTCTTTAAAGTAGGGACTGATATACACCTGAACATCAGCGGGAGAGGACTCTTTAAAGTAGAGACACTACATACTGATATACACCTGAACATCAGCAGGAGAGGACTCTTTAAAGTAGAGACACTACATACTGATATACACCTGAACATCAGCAGGAGAGGACTCTTTAAAGTAGGGACTGATATACACCTGAACATCAGCGGGAGAGGACTCTTTAAAGTAGAGACACTACATACTGATATACACCTGAACATCAGCAGGAGAGGACTCTTTAAAGTAGAGACACTACATACTGATATACACCTGAATATCAGCAGGAGAGGACTCTTTAAAGTAGAGACACTACATACTGATATACACCTGAACATCAGCAGGAGAGGACTCTTTAAAGTAGAGACACTACATACTGATATACACCTGAACATCAGCAGGAGAGGACTCTTTAAAGTAGAGACACTACATACTGATATACACCTGAACATCAGCAGGAGAGGACTCTTTAAAGTAGAGACACTACATACTGATATACACCTGAACATCAGCAGGAGAGGACTCTTTAAAGTAGAGATACTACATACTGATATACACCTGAACATCAGCAGGAGAGGACTCTTTAAAGTAGAGACACTACATACTGATATACACCTGAACATCAGCAGGAGAGGACTCTTTAAAGTAGAGACACTACATACTGATATACACCTGAACATCAGCAGGAGAGGACTCTTTAAAGTAGAGACACTACGTACTGATATACACCTGAACATCAGCAGGAGAGGACTCTTTAAAGTAGAGACACTACATACTGATATACACCTGCACATCAGCAGGAGAGGACTCTTTAAAGTAGAGACACTACATACTGATATACACCTGAACATCAGCAGGAGAGGACTCTTTAAAGTAGAGACACTACATACTGATATACACCTGCACATCAGCAGGAGAGGACTCTTTAAAGTAGAGACACTACATACTGATATACACCTGAACATCAGCAGGAGAGGACTCTTTAAAGTAGAGACACTACATACTGATATACACCTGAACATCAGCAGGAGAGGACTCTTTAAAGTAGAGACACTACATACTGATATACACCTGAACACCAGCAGGAGAGGACTCTTTAAAGTAGAGACACTACATACACCTGAACATCAGCAGGAGAGGACTCTTTAAAGTAGGGACTGATATACACCTGAACATCAGCAGGAGAGGACTCTTTAAAGTA
>CM070495.1:46950971-46985971 GCA_036324585.1 Champsocephalus esox
TAATGTCGTCACCCGCCGTATAGTATCTCCTGTCTTTCGACTTTGTGATTTTAGGAGGATCTTTCTGCTGCGATGACAACGTTAGTGTCGTCTGTCGTTCTACCATTTACTCAAGTATAATCTTCAGACAGGAGGTCAAATACATCCTGGCTCCGTCCCATCTGCAGTCTTTCCGTCACAGGCAAATGGAAATGTACGACATAACACCACTCTAATAAACCCTGATCGTAAACACAGGGAAGCAAAGAGACGCTGCAGAGTTCATTACGTCTCTGTGACCCAACTCATTGCTCGTTTTATTACGTCTACGCTCCTCTGATTGCTATTTTACACATCACTGAAATGTGAGCGAAACGAATCATAACCGGGAAATTAGCTAACAACCTGAACGATACATCTCCTGTTATTACTCTCTGTATTTCACCTTTTATCACGTCAGACTGCTTCACACAGAGATGTGTATGCATGGTGTGAAGTGCGTGCGTGTGTGTGTGTGTGTGTGTGCATGTGTGTGTGTGTGTGTGTGTATTATTTCACCTCACGTCCTGTTCTCTGTGTGCGAGATGTTCCTACATTTGCCCCCTTGCCCCGCTCTGTTAAACCCTGAGACGCTCTGAATACTGAGAAGCTTTTCACACAAATTACATTAACTACGTGAGAGACAACGAAGCACATTTGTATTCAAGAAGAGAGACGTATGGAATGAGACCAAAAACCCTGACAAGACTCAGCATCTCCTCACGGAGGTTGCTAACACATGTCTAAATGAGACGACAAAACGCCATCATGCCCAACGTCAGCCTACTTTAGCTTAGCGATGGTGACGTGAAGTCATGTGACCGTGCTGTAGTTCCTTTATAGCCCAACGTTAGCCTCCTTTAGCTTAGCGGTGGTGACGTGAAGTCATGTGACCGTGCTGTAGTTCCTTTATAGCCCAACATTAGCCGCCTTTAGCTTAGCGGTGGTGACGTGAAGTCATGTGACCGTGGTGTAGTTCCTTTATAGCCCAACATTAGCTTCCTTTAGCTTAGCGGTGGTGACGTGAAGTCATGTGACCGTGCTGCATCTCCTTTATAGCCCAACATTAGCCTCCTTTAGCTTAGCGGTGGTGACGTGAAGTCATGTGACCGTGGTGTAGTTCCTTTATAGCCCAACATTAGCCTCCTTTAGCTTAGCGGTGGTGACGTGAAGTCATGTGACCGTGCTGCATCTCCTTTATAGCCCAACATTAGCCGCCTTTAGCTTAGCGGTGGTGACGTGAAGTCATGTGACCGTGCTGCATCTCCTTTATAGCCCAACATTAGCCGCCTTTAGCTTAGCGGTGGTGACGTGAAGTCATGTGACCGTGCTGTAGTTCCTTTATAGCCCAACAATAGCCTCCTTTAGCTTAGCGGTGGTGACGTGAAGTCATGTGACCGTGCTGTAGTTCCTTTATAGCCCAGCATTAGCCTCCTTTAGCTTAGCGGTGGTGACGTGAAGTCATGTGACCGTGCTGTAGTTCCTTTGTAGCCCAGCATTAGCCACCTTTAGCTTAGCGGTGCTGACGTGAAGTCATGTGACCGTGCTGTAGTTCCTTTATAGCCCAACATTATCCACCTTTAGCTTAGCGGTGGTGACGTGAAGTCATGTGACCGTGGTGTAGTTCCTTTATAGCCCAACATTAGCCTCCTTTAGCTTAGCGGTGGTGACGTGAAGTCATGTGACCGTGCTGCATCTCCTTTATAGCCCAACATTAGCCGCCTTTAGCTTAGCGGTGGTGACGTGAAGTCATGTGACCGTATTGTAGTTCCTTTATAGCCCAACATTAGCTGTGTTTAGCTTAGCGGTGGTGACGTGAAGTCATGTGACCGTGCTGTAGTTCCTTTATAGCCCAACATTAGCCACCTTTAGCTTAGCGGTGGTGACGTGAAGTCATGTGACCATGCTGTAGTTCCTTTATAGCCCAACATTAGCCTCCTTTAGCTTAGCGGTGGTGACGTGACGTCATGTGACCGTGCTGTAGTTCCTTTATAGCCCAACATTAGCCTCCTTTAGCTTAGCGGTGGTGACGTGAAGTCATGTGACCGTGCTGTAGTTCCTTTATAGCCCAACATTAGCCACCTTTAGCTTAGCGGTGGTGACGTGAAGTCATGTGACCGTACAGTAGTTCCTTTATAGCCCAACATTAGCCTCCTTTAGCTTAGCGGTGGTGACGAGAAGTCATGTGACCGTGCTGTAGTTCCTTTATAGCCCAACATTAGCCACCTTTAGCTTAGCGGTGGTGACGTGAAGTCATGTGACCGTGCTGTAGTTCCTTTATAGCCCAACATTAGCCTCCTTTAGCTTAGCGGTGGTGACGTGAAGTCATGTGACCGTGCTGTAGTTCCTTTATAGCCCAACATTAGCCTCCTTTAGCTTAGCGATGGTGACGTGAAGTCATGTGACCGTGCTGTAGTTCCTTTATAGCCCAACATTAGCCTCCTTTAGCTTAGCGGTGGTGACGTGAAGTCATGTGACCGTGCTGTAGTTCCTTTATATCCCAACATTAGCCACCTTTAGCATAGCGGTGGTGACGTGAAGTCATGTGACCATGCTGTAGTTCCTTTATAGCCCAACATTAGTCTCCTTTAGCTTAGCGGTGGTGACGTGAAGTCATGTGACCGTGCTGTAGTTCCTCTATAGCCCAACTTTAGCCACCTTTAGCATAGCGGTGGTGACGTGAAGTCATGTGACCGTGCTGTAGTTCCTTTATATCCCAACATTAGCCACCTTTAGCATAGCGGTGGTGACGTGAAGTCATGTGACCGTGCTGTAGTTCCTTTATATCCCAACATTAGCCACCTTTAGCATAGCGGTGGTGACGTGAAGTCATGTGACCGTGCTGTAGTTCCTTTATAGCCCAACATTAGCCGCCTTTAGCTTAGCGGTGGTGACGTGAAGTCATGTGACCGTGCTGTAGTTCCTTTATAGCCCAACATTAGCCTCCTTAGCTCCTCTCTCTAGAGTTTTAAATATGACAGAGTTTTTAGTTCATGTGTTGCTGGTTGATGTCGGGTCACTTTCTGCTTCCAGAGTTGCTTTCCTCACGTCTTCAGGCTGCATCGTGTCTCTTTCAAGATTAAACTCTCTCCATTTATCTCACCCACGATGCTCAGCGAACCCCCGGGTCTCAGAGGATCATGGGGGCCGTTGGGGACAGACATGATTAGGACTTCAGACTCAAACTTCTGTGACTCGCAGCCAAAAACCAACAACAACAACAACAACAACAACAACAGAAACACTGCCGGCCAATCCTGCACCAACATACAATTAGTTACTGAGAATATGTGTTTTATAGATTAAATGCTGCAGGAGCAAGTTCAAAACTAAACAAACATGGCAGAAGAAGGAAAATAAAACATGTATTATTCTACTTTACTAGATCATAAAGGATAATATTGTGAATTTGTTAAATGTACCACATCTGATTCAAGCGTATTCTGTTGTTTACAGACATGCAAAGTTAGAGCAAGAAAATCTGCTTCATATCTTAAATTATTATCAAAATAAGTTGCTTTTTCAATCGACGTTCATGAAAGATTCAGCCGGAGGAGACAACAGCAAAACAATGCCAAATACAAAACATAGGAAAATAAATGATTAAGGCGTTTACTTTATAATCAACTACATTTCAAAACTATTCCATCTGTTATTTTGCTCTTCTTCTCCCACATTGAACATCGCAGAAACTTTTATCTTTCATAATTCCAGAGATACATCCCATAATACATCAAATGTTTCCATTTTAACTTTTACATTGCACAGCTCGTTAAGGCAGAGTGCGTGCTGTCAGTGTCAGAGTGGAGGACAGTTTGTAATTTGACTTCATATATTTTTTAAAACCATAATTCCCAAACCCTACATTGCTGAGACAGAATTCATCATGACAAACGTAGGAAAACATCTCGTAGCTTGACAAATGACGAATAATTAAGCAAAGTAATTAAGCAAAATGCCTCCTGAGGGCATGAAGTGACAACAACGTTCAACATGTCTCCATTGAAGCCCATTGTAATTTCAGGCAGATATTTCCTCACGGTAGCAGCCGCACACCTTTAGTTAAACTGCCAAAAAGGCCGCATTATTAACCCGAAAGTACACAAGAATTACACTTCAGATACTCAACTTCCTTGACATGTTTCACGTTTTGAAATTTCACAGATATCCGTTACAGTTCTTCCACAAAACGTTCACACGTAAGAGGTTCATCTCTCATTCAGAACAATGGAAGCCTGTGATCTCTGCACGCCTCGTTAGCTCAACTATAAACACCTGTGTGATGCAACACGATGATGTCACATTGACAGGTTTGGTAACGATGCGGCCTCAACGCACCTAAGCGTAGTATGGGGTGTCATCAAATGCCGTTACTATGGCGACAGACAACTCGCCATGAAACACGATGTGGCTGTAAGTCCAATGGACACGGTCCAATCGTCCCCCAATCTTCACTTGTATATCACCGGTCCATGCCTCAACAGCTCTATGCCAAATCTGAGATCTCACCATATGCCGTTTCCATGGAAACGCATCCCTCGCCATAAAACATGATGTCGCTATAACTCCTATGAAAGTGTTCAAAAACAGCATCAGAGTTCAGATAATGGTTAATGGTCCAGCCCTCAACATGTCTATGTGCCATTAGTGAGTTTCACAAAAGCTGTTGCCATGGCAATAAAACACGATATTGCTATAACTCCTATGAAATTGTCAAAAAGTGTTTAAACTTCATGTGTGCTAACAGTCCAGCCATGAAGACATCTACGGGACACTTGTGAGATTTCTTCAAATGCCGTTGCCATGGCAACACAATGCTTGCCATGAAACACGGTTTTCTCATAACTTCAGTGAAAATGCTCCAAACTTCACAGGTTTGGTAACGATGCAGCCATCAACGCATCTACGCATATTATGGGGTGTCATCAAATGCCGTTGCCCTGGTGACAGATCATTCACAATCAAGTTAGTTCAGAAGTTTGCAGTTCAAATATTCTGCTGCTTTTCCAAGCCTTTTCAGTTCCTCTTCTCATCACACATTCAAGCCCCCGGTGTTCATGTTTCATTTCAATCTAAATCCTTCACTTTCTTCTTACACATTACATTTCAGCAGTTTAGCGTCAGCTTTTCAGCATGAAGCATTCCCACGAGCAATTTCTTCAGGAATTGCATTCTCTAGTTGTAAAATGTTATCTGAAAAAACATGATCAGATTCCAAAGGAAGGGGCGTTTTTTCAGAATAAGCTCCTGGAAGTAACTGTCTGGTTAGAGTTAGCTCATATTTCCGCATGTTTTTCAAAATAAAAGCCCCAGAAATCAACAACACAGCTCATGCTATCAATACCGTGCCCTGGCAAAAATCAGTGAGATTGACTCAGTAGGCCTCACCGGACCTTTATCTCAGTGCTGCACAGAGACTCTTTGAGTACATATACCTAGTTACTTCCCACCTCTGGCATTTAGACAAACTACTACATGTCAACACACATGGGTTTAAAACACTGTTTGTAGTTAACAAAGAGCGCTCTTCATGTCTCAAAGCAACTGTCACATGATGATGACGATCAGTGAACGTTGTTGTTGTTGTTGTTGTTGTTGTTGTTGTTGTTGTTGTTGTTGTTGAGCAGCTGGGCGTCCTGCAGAGAGTTTTGAGTATGCAGAGCGAGGTTTATAATGTCGGAGGAGAAGAGGTCTCTGAAACTCTGACAGATCTGCCGTCTAAATGCGGCACACATGCAGCTGCTGCAGAAGCACAGCCTCAGTGCGACCTCGTGGAGATCAGCACTGCAGCACGCTGGTGCTGTTCTGAGGGAAGCACATCCAGTCTGTGGGAACTCTGAGAAGCAGGACGAGAGCGTGAGGAGGAACACTTTCCTGACATGCATGCATGTAGAAAATACCCTTTTCCTGCATTCATATGTATTCAAGTAACGAGAAGCATGTACTTTCCCTTGTGTAAACCTTTCTGATGGATAATGTTTCTAATGTTGCTCTCAGTCTCTCAGGCTTACCTGGATTCATGTGAGTCCTGCTTCAAATGAACCTGAAACAAATCTTTAGGATCAATCTGAGCGTTGATATAACTGGCAAACGCAGATTATTGCAGAAGTATGATGGTCATGTATTAAACAGTCTTTGATAGAAGTAGAGATACGAACAGCCCTAATAGTGTCACGGTGTGGAAGACAGCGGTAAACAAACAGCTTTGTTTCAGCAGCAACAGCTGTTGATTTATTGGGTTGTTGATGTTTGTTGTAATGTTTGTTTGAATGTGATGGAGCGTGGGGTAAGAAACGCACGGAGGCCGACAGCTGCTGATGTCCTCCATCAGGAGAGCAGCTTCAGCCACTTGACCAAACACGCAGCGTAAACCCTAGCACACTGACCTCACGCTGTCTCTCAAAGCTTTGGACGAGCTTCAGCACCGGCTGAACGACACGTGCTCAGTAAGAAGAACAGAATGCACGATGTTCAGTCAACATCGAAGGATCCGGTGTGTTTTTAAACGGAGCAGAAAAGGAACTAGTCTCCCACTTCAGGTATCTTGGAGTCAAACTGGACTGAAACTTAACTTTTAAGAAACATATTAAGAAAGGCTCCAATTCTATGAAATTAAACTGCAGCATGTTAAACAAACGAGAGCGTTCTGAAGTGTCAGTGCTGCAGAGTCGCAGCTCCACTGCTGATGCTGTCCCTCTTTCACACTGTCTGACTGACGGCTCGTTCGCTTGAGCCTCAGACCTGAAGCCCAGAGAGCAGCTGGACGAGAGAGCGTCCAGGTGTCTGACAGGAAGCCCCGTTCACACCGCCTCTGCAGCGTCCTGGAGAAACACCAGTTCTTGAGTTTTGACAATTGTAAGTCTTTTAAAAGTATGTGTTTTTGTATAAATGTTAACATGGACCGCCCCAGTTGAGGTCAACTCAGAGACTGGATGAGAACCAGACGTGCCCTCACGTCTCCTCTCCTCTCGTCGAGTAAACCATTCAATGAAATGACATTTAGAAAACATTCAGCGACTTGAGGAAACATGCGTTCAGAAAACATTCACCAGTGATTTCAAAATAACGATGTTTAAGATTCGCCAATCCATCTCCAATCGTCACGTGACAAACAAACAACAACAAACTGCTTTCAGAAACGTTTGACCAAACACATGTGCTCTCAATGAACACACACTCTGACTCTCACGACCAGACGAGATGCAGAGATTCACAAACCCATCTCAATCTTCACGTGACAAACAAACAACAACAAACTGTAGCACAAACATTTGCTAATTGATAAATACCTGTTTCCTCCTCATGGCTCCCTGCCCAGACATGTGTCACAGGATAAAATGTCCCCCTATTCCTCCACAAACAGAAAGTGTGTGTGTGGAAGGGGGGGACGTTATGTTACTATTTGGGAATTATTCAACTTCATGTTTTGTTGTTTTGTCTCAAAATACCTGAAAAGTTCATATTTCATTTCATTTAAAATTCCTACAAGAAATACACAATATATTACGTTTGCTTAAATACCAACACATCATATTTTAAAGAGTCCCTTTTCCTGTCCTGTAGTTCTATCGGTGTTAGTGCATGTCAATGGTCTGCAGAGGCTGCAATCCCCCCCTTCCTCCATTGGACTCATTTGTTTACTTCCAGAACCTAGTGACATCACTACGGAACACTCACACTCCTATTGGCTAGCGCTCCAACACATTGTGCGTGATAGGCTAAGGGGCGGGACATCTCTAAGCTGGTTGACCAATCACAACAGAGCCGGCCAGCTGACCAATCAGAGCAGCTCTGGTTTCAGACAGAGGGTGAAAAGAGGCAGGCAGTATGAGAGGAATAAAGAGCTGTAGAACATCAAAGTGTTTTAGTTTGTTTAGAGTAAAAGAGACTTGAACTCGGGCAGCTTCATGAGGACGAGCTGCAGTACAGAATACAATATTAATTAAAACTGCGGTCGCACTTGTGCGTGCAGTGATGAGCGGGCTCTCGCGTCCGTGCGCCTGTCGGGGAGGGCAGCCGGTCGTCCCGGCGTCAAGCAGACGTGCGCGAGTCCTGGGAAATGAGCCGTTTCTCATTTCTATAATTTCCGCGTCGCAGACTCCCAGGTCCTCCGGCAGCGACCCGGAAACGGATGTCGGTGCACCGTCTCGATGGAAAACAAATGTCTCTAAAGGCTCGTCGAGGATCGATTATCGAGGAGGCTGTCTGGAGGAGCCGTAACCGAGGATACACTGATTTAGAGGAGAGAGGAGAGAGGAGCCGTAACCGAGGATATATTGATTTAGAGGAGAGAGGAGAGAGGAGCCGTAACCGAGGATACACTGATTTAGAGGAGAGAGGAGCCGTAACCGAGGATACACTGATTTAGAGGAGAGAGGAGAGAGGAGCCGTAACCGAGGATACACTGATTTAGAGGAGAGAGGAGCCGTAACCGAGGATACACTGATTTAGAGGAGAGAGGAGCCGTAACCGAGGATACACTGATTTAGAGGAGAGAGGAGCCGTAACCGAGGATACACTGATTTAGAGGAGAGAGGAGAGAGGAGCCGTAACCGAGGATACACTGATTTAGAGGAGAGAGGAGAGAGGAGCCGTAACCGAGGATACACTGATTTAGAGGAGAGAGGAGTGTCTCTGGAGGAGCTATAACCGAGGGTACACTGAAGTATTCTCCTGAGACGACTTCAGCCAACAGTGATGTTTAAAAGAGGCGTGACGCATGGCTGGACGTCAGTCAACGAGGCACAGCTCTGCAGACTGGTCCCGTTGTGATTACAAGTTATTAGAGATGATCAAATGTGCATCAGACTTTGTGCCCTTTCCCGTTTGTTTACTCACTAATCACATGTCCCTGGATGTTAGGCAATGTTACAGTGAGAACAGCTGCTGAGGTCAGGGCAGAAAGCAGAACAGTGTGTATACTATATATATCGCTCAATAATAAATGTAACAGGCCTACATTTCACACTTTGTAGGCTTTAGGAGGTATCTAAAAATAGGGAGTGTATAGCTGTCTGTTGTAATGAATATGCCGCCAGCAAAGGGTGTTGTTGGACTAACAGTAGGTGTGTGTGTGTGTGTGTGTGTGTGTGTGTGTGTGAGAGAGAGAGAAAGTTGATGTGCCAGGCAGACAGGCAGGCCTCAGTGGCTTATCTGACATATAATTGGTCAAAAATGGTACATTCTCCGTTAGCCTACGAGTTCCCCTTTGAGCGAAGGACTATTCCTTTTCAATGGAGCATGACATTGGATATGCGCTGAAGTTGTCCTGGATTGGAATGTTCCCATCATTCCCCTATGAGGAGTTTGCAGAAATGTACTTAAAATGCATGAAAAACACACATTTTTCAAAATGGCCGACTTTCTGGGGGGCGGGGCTAATGGAAGGCAATTTGAAATATGTGTGCAATTATAATAGCAATATGTATACAGTGTTTCGTGAATATTGGAAAAACTATATCCGAGTAGTTTGGAGTCATTTGGAGTAATTTGTGACATGTAAATCGTCAAAAATGATCTATTCGCTGTAAGCTTACGACGTCCACGAGTAATTATTCAAAAATGTGCTCCTCAATTAAGTATCATATGGGATAGGGGCTAAACCTGTACTGCATTGGAATTTTTCCGATCATTCCCCTAGGAGGAGTTCACAAGAACGTGCGTAAAATGGCTGAAAAACGCACATATTTCAAAATGGCCGACTTTTTGTGGGGCGGGGCTAATATATCCGCAATTCCATGAGAAATGTGTCTGTGCCAAAATTCGTGAAGTTCTGAGAAACTATATGTGACTACCACACAATAGGGGGCGCTAGTGAGCAGTTTTTTTTAAAAATTACGTGGTTTTTTTACATTCTTCAAAAAATCGTGGGCTGTGAAGTGTGTCCCAAGTTTTGCGTACCGAAACACATTTTAGCACATCATCATGAAAAAAAGTACAGGCCACGCCCACAATTGTCTTTCGTTGTGACACTTTAAATATAAGTTCATACTCATCCCCAGAGTATGTCTAAAAAAAAGAAAAAGATTTGGTCCATCGGTTCATGAGTTATACATTTGTCATGTTTTTGGCGCCCCCTATAGTCCAACATGGGAATTACTGTTGGTTCCCCAAATACAGACTGAACCTTACCAATAAAATGTGTGTTTTTTTGGTACATTGTTGATGACTTATGAGCATTTCTATCTTAGCCCCGCCTTTTTGCCAACACGTTTAGAGTACTGACGGCCACATTTATCGACTGAACATGCTCATTTCCTACGATATTGTGTCTGACCCTCCAGCGATACTGTATACTGAGTTTGGTGTTGTAAAACAAAAATTTGAAATTTAAGTGAATATTTAACTGTTTTTTAAATTATGCTAATTTAAAAAATAATAAAGTAGGCGGAGCTTAGGGGTTCGAGGAGATTATATGTAGAGCAGGTCCACCCGGATATGTGTGCAACATTTCAGGTAATTTGGAGTTACGGTGCGACTTTGTAAATTTATTCCGAATTGGGATTTCGATAGGTGGCGCTAGCGAGCAGTTGGACAATTGACTCCAGGATAAGGTAGTTTTCACCAGTTCTGTCGTCCGTGCAAAATTATACAACTAAAGGCCTCAAAACAGGAAACGCCAGCAGAAAAAAAAATAATTCCACCAATAACAATAGGTATCTTTGCACTTCGTGCAGAGGTAGAAAGTACAGGTATTTGAGTTCAACATGTAAGAAGTAGAAAGTACAGGTATTTGGGTTCAACATGTAAGAAGTAGAAAGTACAGGTATTTGAGTTCAACATGTGAGAAGTAGAAAGTACAGGTATTTGAGTTCAACATGTAAGAAGTAGAAAGTACAGGTATTTGAGTTCAACATGTGAGAAGTAGAAAGTACAGGTATTTGAGTTCAACATGTGAGAAGTAGAAAGTACAGGTATTTGAGTTGAACATGTAAGAAGTAGAAAGTACAGGTATTTGAGTTCAATATGTAAGAAGTAGAAAGTACAGGTATTTGGGTTCAACATGTAAGAAGTAGAAAGTACAGGTATTTGGGTTCAACATGTAAGAAGTAGAAAGTACAGGTATTTGGGTTCAACATGTAAGAAGTAGAAAGTACAGGTATTTGAGTTCAACATGAAGAAGTAGAAAGTACAGGTATTTGAGTTCAACATGAGAGAAGTAGAAAGTACAGGTATTTGAGTTCAACATGTAAGAAGTAGAAAGTACAGGTATTTGAGTTCAACATGAGAGAAGTAGAAAGTACAGGTATTTGTGTTCAACATGTGAGAAGTAGAAAGTACAGGTATTTGAGTTCAACATGAGAGAAGTAGAAAGTACAGGTATTTGGGTTCAACATGTAAGAAGTAGAAAGTACAGGTATTTGTGTTCAACATGTAAGAAGTAGAAAGTACAGGTATTTGAGTTCAACATGAAGAAGTAGAAAGTACAGGTATTTGAGTTCAACATGTAGAGAAGTAGAAAGTACAGGTATTTGAGTTCAACATGTAAGAAGTAGAAAGTACAGGTATTTGAGTTCAACATGTAAGAAGTAGAAAGTACAGGTATTTGAGTTCAACATGTAAGAAGTAGAAAGTACAGGTATTTGAGTTCAACATGAGAGAAGTAGAAAGTACAGGTATTTGAGTTCAACATGTAAGAAGTAGAAAGTACAGGTATTTGGGTTCAATATGTGAGAAGTAGAAAGTAAAAAGTGGTCAGAAAAATAAGTGGTGGAGTGAAGTACTGATACCAGAAACATGTACCTAAGTTCAGTAACAAAGTATTTGTACTGCACTTCTCCGCCCCCCTGATCGGAGCAGACTCTCGGTGGTAAAGCGTCTCTGAGTTTGAGTGGATGTTGTTGTGACGGCAGATCTGCCTCTCAGTCTGGTAGCTTCGACAGCTCGGAGACGCTAATAGCAGGTTAGCTCGTCAACTCCCCGTTACTTAATTGTCGTCTGCGTCAGAGAAAGTGATGCTGTCCGTCAACAGGAAGTGAAATGTGTTTGTGAGGAAGTTACAGGAGAGGAGATACAGAAACCCCGACAGCAGCAGAGAGAAGGTCTCAAAGCATGAGAGACAACACGTCGCTGTTCAGAGAGGCTGCAGTGTGTGTGTGTGTGTGTGTGTGTGTGTGTCTGTGTGTGTGTGTGTGTGTCTGTGTGTGTCTGTGTGTGTCTGGGTCTCTGTGTGTCTCTGTGTGTGTGTGTGTGTGTGTGTGTGTCTGTCTGTGTGTGTGTGTGTTTGTGTGTGTGTGTGTGTCTGTGTGTGTGTCTCTGTGTGTGTGTCTGTGTGTGTGGATGTGTGTGTGTGTGTGTGTGTGTGTGTGGGTGTGTAGAAAGCACACCACACCACACACACACACACACACACACCACACACACACCACACACACGTTGTGTATTCACTTCAGAATGCAGCCTTGCAGAGCGTCCCCTGGGATGAGCGCAGCATGTGATTCTGATTGGATCAGCTCAGCCATAGCAAAGTGCAACGTTAGCGTGATGGGACACGCAGTGTGTTAATCTGTCAAATGAAAGTGTGGAAAGCATCTGCAATACTACTGAGTACTTTCAGACCTAAAGTACTTTCTGCTGTACTTGAGTACGTTCAGACCATGGCACTTTGTGCGTCATCACATGTGTGACATGCTAAAGCTAGCGACTCACACCTGATTCCCTCAGATCTCTCTGTGCCTGAGAGGCACCGTGCGACACAAAGCTCCAGTCAGCTTTCCGTACATGTCAATCAGAACAGAGCCCTGCAGAAGACTGGTGCGCACAACACTCACATGTACATTTAAAGACATTAAATCATTCTGGGTTAATAAACATATACTTCACACCTGCTACTGGTACTGGGTGTGTGTTCTATTAACGGTGTACAGTCTAGTGTCTTGTTAGTTCATGTTTCATGTTGCGTCTGGAGACGGTCTGCGGCTCCCTTCCTGCTGGACAGCTGCACTGTTGCCCTCTGCGGGACCAACACACGTCTTCTGGTGTTTGTTCTGTCCTGGGCTCAACATGTATGGACATGTGTATGCTTTTGAACGCATGTTTTTACATTGTCTGACATGTTGTTGTTTAAGCATGTAGTGACGGTATGTTCCATAAAGCAGCAGCTGGTTATCTTCTGGACCGATGATTAGAGCGACAGATTAACCCTAGAACCGCCAACGGTCACATGTTACCAGCATGTCACTTTCTTTCAACACAACATTCCAGTCTCCCAGGCTGTGACTTCTCCTGAGGGTGTTACGCAGCACCCTCTGTTGCTCCACATGGCAGGACGAAGCAGGCTGAAGAAAGGCCATGTGTACCCATCAGCTGCTCATGTTTACCTGAGGGACAATGCAGTGATTCTTGCGCCATTGCAATCGCACGTAAACATAAACATGACGTGTTGCTATAGCAACGCCTGTTGTTTACTGTGGGTCCTTATAGAGAGATAGAGAGAGAGAGAGAGAGAGAGGAGAGAGAGATAGATAGAGTGATAGATAGAGAGAGAGATAGAGAGAGATAGATGGATAGAGAGATAGAGAGAGAGATAGAGAGAGAGATAGATAGATCAATCGATAGATATATAGAGAGATAGATAGAGAGAGATATAGATATAGAGAGAGATAGATAGATCAATCGATAGATATATAGAGAGATAGATAGAGAGAGAGATGATATAGAGATAGAGAGAGAGATAGATGGATAGAGAGATAGATAGAGAGATAGATAGAGAGAGAGAGATATATAGAGAGATAGATAGAGAGAGAGATATATAGAGAGATAGATAGAGAGAGAGATATATAGAGAGATAGATAGAGAGAGAGAGATACATGGATAGATATATAGAGAGATAGATAGAGGGACACTTTTAGCGATATGTCATACCTCATGCTATCTGCACACTAGATAGCATGAGAAAGCTGAGAGTCCACAGATTATATTGGTCTAAGTTTCATCACTGTGCGAACAAACTCACTCTCAACCCTGTGTTCTAGAATGATGAATAAAAGAACCTTGAAAATCAATGCATTCTAATAGCGGGTACATTTTACCCGTTGGCAGGGTTACAGCGACCCCTGGAGGTTCTAGTGTTAACGAGTCCCTTTACAGACCTCATTTCAAACCTTTTTTGAGTCAGACAGGTCCCTTGAGATCAGGGATCTCTGTTACAGGGAGGCCTGCATCAGCTTAGTTCCACATGAAACATAGAAACCACATAAAACAAACAATAGAGGACATCATATTTACATATTCACCAACACGTACACACACCCATAGCGTCAGAAAGCATCTCGTGCAGACGGGCCTTCAAAACATTCAGAGAAATACAATCGCTCAATTTCAATCTGGACTGTTCCAGCAAGTGGAGCTGCGCATCCAAGTCGTCTCACCTGAGACAGTCCTCACTCCTCATCTTACAAGACCACATCCTGATCTCAGACCACATCCTGATCTCAGACCACATCCTGATCTCAGACCACATCCTGATCTCAGACCACATCCTGATCTCAGACCACATCCTGATCTCAGACAACAGCTGCCGCAACTTTCTGCTTTACCAGAGAGCAGATGTAATACGGGAGTTTGCCCAACATAGCTTTATAGATAAACGTGTACCAGTGACTGAGCCTCCGTACAGAGAGTGATGGTAGACCTGCCGGCGTACAGGGTGCAGTGATGAGTGAGCGCTTTACAATGTGTGACAAATCTCAGAGCACTGTGATACGCAGCATCTGACTTGTTCAGGCAACAGGCAGGTGCATTCATATAGACCAGATCCCCAGAGTCCAGCACAGGTCAAAGGTCACAGAGCCTCTTCCTGGCCTCCAGGAGAAGCAGGACTTGTTCCTGGAGAAGAACCCTAGCCTAACCCTCAGCTCTCTAAGCAGGTTAGAGACCTGAGGTTTAAAAGAGAGACAATCATCAAGCCAGATACCCAAGGTGTTTGTAACAGGAACCACTTTGAGCACTTGTCCTTGAGTAGTTACAATATCTAAAACAGGCTCTGGGTCTGTGTCAGCTTTAGAAAGAGCGTTACCTTGGTTTGATCCACATCTAGAGGAAGCTTTAGTTCAGAGCGCTGAGTCTGAGGAGTGTTAGAAACAGCCTGTGATGTAACACCAGCTCCTGAATGAGGGACCTGCACAGAACATCACGGGATCATCCGCATAGAAATGTGAAGTAGCTTCATCCACATTATCACCTACGCTGCTGATGGAGATGGAGAATAAAAGTGGTCCTGAAACAGAGCCTTGAGGAACACCATTAGTGATGTTTAACCACTCAGAAGACAGTCCATCAGAGTGAACACATGGGACCTTTCAGAGAGGCAGTTCTCGAACCACCCCACTGCACGGCTGGACATGCCGACACTGAGCAGCCTCTGCTTTAAGATGAGATGATCCACGTGTCGAACGCTTTGGACAGGTCAACAAACAGAGCTGCTCAACTCTGCTTATCATCTAGATACTCTCCACATCATTCACACGTTCATCGTGGCAGTGATGGTGCTGCGCTGCTTTCTGAAGCCGCACTGATGCTCAGACAGGTTGTCATGGTTACATAGAAACACCTTTACCTGTTCCCTCACTAGGCGTTCAAGAGCCTGAGCCAGAACTGACCACTTAGAGACGGCCTATAGTTATTCAATAAGGTGCCTCCTCTCCTTTCAGTAAAGGCAGGACATACGCTGACTTCCACACTTTAGAGATGGTGTTAGAGCTGAGGGAGAGGTTAGAGAGAGAAGTGAGAGGTGGAGTGATAACATCTGATCTATCTTTAAAAGGAAAGGTTCTACGTTGTCCGGGCCGGCCGGTTTCCCAGGATCTAGCTTGGATAAAGCTTCATGAACAATACCAATAGTTAAAGGAGTAAAACTGAAAGGGTTTTCCAGACCACTTTGTTCAGAGTCAAGGATTGGAGCGTTCACAGGAGCCACACAGCCAAATCAGAGAGCCACAAGACACAACATGCTCATTAAAGCAATTGAGCATAGAGCCCTGTCTGGTATAGAGCCAGATGCTGTGGTGAGGCACGGAGGTAGCTCATTTGGGATATCACCAGTGGAAATCGATTTTATGGCTTTCCAAAATGTCCTAGGATTATTCAGGTTTTCTGTGGTAACCGACAAATAGTACTTTGATTTAGCACTTTTTATTTGAGATGTGAAGCTGTTCCTCAGCTGCCTGAACGCAGCCACTCTACCTCTGAGCCTGATCTCCTAGCCTTAGCCCAAGCATTATTTCTCTCATGAAGGAGACTGGACAGCTCAGCAGAAAACCAGGCCTTGTTTCTCTCATGAAGGACACTGAGGTACACAGTAAACATTCAAAGAGGTACACAGGTTTTTAAAATCCTCTGACACAGAAGTTAAACTCTAAGTGTTAGAGTTCTCTGATTCCAGGCCTCCATACTGACATGACTTCAGAGTGACTTCAGAGTGACTTCAGAGTGACTTGAGAGTGACTTCAGAGTGACTTCAGAGTGACTTCAGAGTGACTTCAGAGTGACTTGAGAGTGACTTCAGAGTGACTTCAGAGTGACTTCAGAGTGACTTCAGAGTGACTTGAGAGTGACTTCAGAGTGACTTCAGAGTGACTTCAGAGTGACTTCAGAGTGACTTGAGAAACACACCCAGCAGTCGCTCACCTCCTGGTGGAAAACATTTAAAACCCACGGTTGATTTTTCCATTTTTGTTGTCTATACTTATTCCGGCCGCCTGATGAACCCTGATTCCGGCCACCTGATGAACCCTGATTCCGGCCGCCTGATGAACCCTGATTCCGGCCGCCTGATGAACCCTGATTCCGGCCGCCTGATGAACCCTGATTCCTGCCGCCTGATGAACCCTGATTCCGGCCGCCTGATGAACCCTGATTCCGGCCGCCTGATGAACCCTGATTCCGGCCGCCTGATGAATTCTGTGTGAGTAGAAGAAGATAATCTCCCAGTTTGAGGCGCTTTAATCAGGGCCTGTTGTCCTGAAGAGACACTCAGCGTAAAGTGAATCCACTTATCTCCTAATGTCCCAAAGACTCCCCTCCATTACTCATCAATGATTGAGGTTCATTAAGGGGCGCCGGCAGAGAGCACAGTGAGGGGAGCGTTAGCATACTGAAGGGGAATCGTCCATCACAGGTCCACGTAACGTATTTTATTTACTTTGTATTCTAACCTTTTGGGCTCTTAACCTTTTTGTTTGATTGTGTTTTCTCCTCATAGCGTTGTGAAGCACCTCGAGGTGACGTTGTTTTTAAAGTGTGCTATAGAAATGAAATGTATTATTGTTATAACTAACTTCAGAGGACCAACCAGAGTCAAGACCAGAATAAAGGAACACCAAATCCAGAGAAGACCGAGTCCTGTTCCAAAGCTAACCCTCTGACACACAGCCTGGATAACAGCTGCTTTCAAACGAGACGAATGCTCTGACCACGTGACTGAATGACAGCTTTACACGCCACAAATAAAGCAACGACTAACCTCAGAGGACCACCAGAGGACCAGAGGACCACCAGAGGACCACCCAAAGACTAACCTCAGAGGACCACCAGAGGACCAGAGGACCACCGAAAGACTAACCTCAGAGGACCACCAGAGGACCACCAGACCAACAAAAGACAACCAGAGGACCACAGGACCACCAGAGGACCAGAGGACCACCAGAGGACCAGAGGACCACCAGAGGACCAGAGGACCACCGAAAGACTAACCTCAGAGGACCACCAGAGGACCACAGGTTAGCCGCTAAGCATAAGTAGGTAACCAGCTTCGTAGGACCGGAAAGCCGGAGGTTCCCCTGAATGTAGCCGCTAAGAGAACATGCGGCTTCGTAGTACACCCCCCAGGTCCCCCTAAGACCAACCGAATCCATGTTATCCAAAGCCACTTACGCAATAACCATAACGATTCAAACTCCGAACAACAGGATATATTCACTTCAAGAGAGTCATATCTTAGTAAGAGCTGGTGAACCAGTTACAGGGCCTACATGTTGTTGTTGTTGTTGTTGTTGTTGTTGTTGTTGTTGTTGTTGTTGTTGTTGGAGAATTGAATTTGCCCAGGTACAATCCAAACAGAAGGCTTTTCAGATTGCGATGGACGATATGCAGATTTGGTCTCGGTGCTTCTGGTCCTGACTCTATTGGACCTGGCTCTAGACTTGACTTGGACTGGATTTAGTATTGGAAAATAATACTTAATCCGGTCTAAAGCCAGGTCCAATAGAGTCAGCACCAGAAGTGATCAAGACCAAATCCAGAGGGGACCGAGTCCTGTCCAAGACCAGTAGCACACTGATGAGTTTCCAAGCTACCCTCTAACACGCAGCCTGGATGAGATGAGATGAATGCTCTGACCAACAGACACACGCGGTACGCCTTTCCCGTGCAAGAAACCCTTCGGTTCACGATCCCGTAACGTTTCCCTAATTGATATGTGAGCGCACCTGAAGAAGCCGACGCGTTCTCCTCAGATCCACTGGCAGACCCGACAGCCGCTCTGAACCCATTTCTGCTGCTCCATTCTGACCGCTGGTTCTGTTGCATTGGATACACAGAAGAACTCAGGGAGTGTAGCCTCTGCAGACCATTCACATGCACTCACACACGAGTCGACAGGAGAGCGAGCACCACAGAAGAAGACGTCAGTGTTATGCTCGTGGCAGTTTGTTTTAATCCTCGACAGTGGATGACATTTATTTGAGAGATTCATCGTCACGTAGAAGTCAAATATATCTCCACGCTGAGGGACGCTGCTGTGAGCCAACACACTCCAGTCAATGGTGTCTCAGTGTGTGTGTGTGTGTGTGTGTGTGTGTGTGTGTGTGTATGACTAAGCTAGAACCACACACACACACACACTCAGGAGATATGCACCTGTAAACAGTGATTACCGACAATTTTAGGAGTGCAAATTATAACAGAGCGTCTTCAACAGGAAGATAAACACACCTGAGCAGGTCAGCAGGGATACTGTGTGTGTGTGTGTGTGTGTGTGAGAGTGTGTGTGTGTGGTGTGTGTGGTGTGTGTGTGTGGTGTGTCTGTGTGTGGTGTGTATATGTGTGTGTGTGTGTGTGTGTGTGTGTGTGCGTGTGCGTGAGAGTGTGTGTGTGTCTGTGTGTGTGTGTGAGTGCGTGTGTGTTGTGTGTATGTGTGTGTGGTGTGTGTGTGTGTGCGTGTGTGTGTGTGCGTGTGTGAGTGCGTGTGTGTGTTTGTGTGTGTGTGAGTGCGTGTGTGTGTCTGTGTGTGTGTGTGCGTGTGTGTGTGTGTGTGTCTGTGTGTGTGTGTGAGAGTGTGAATGTGCGTGTGTGTGTGTAGGGGAGAGTGGGGCAATTAGTGCCACCCCTGTTATCTAGAAAACCATAGAAGAAGTTGGTCATGTGACCACATATTTTTGAAGAGGCATCCATTTCAATCATCCTGCAAAGAAGGGAGGCACATGGCTTGAGAAGTAAGCACATTTAAGTTAAAAAAACTATTTTTTGCCCTCCAAAGTAACATTTCTATGATCAAGGTTTTTTGATTGCTGTGTTTGAACAATTTAGATAACTTTGAAAACAGTTCACACATGTTTTAGTGCTTTAGTAAGCTACACCATGAGTCTATACAGTTAGCATGATGCTAGCTCAAAACGGCTGGGGGATGCATTTTTTTCAAAATGGTGGGCATGGGGTGATTTGTGCCAAAGGGCCTGATTATTTACTATATATTACTTTATTGTATTGTATTGTTATTGTACATTGTATTTTTACATTTGATCACTAAAACTATATGACATTCTTAATTTTAGACCAAAATCCATCATGCCACGCACATACAAAAGGAAGACAGACAGGGTTTCAACTCCTCTTGAGGAGTTGGAAAGAGCAGTGAGAGAGGTGCAACAGGGGAAGACCATACGTCAGGGTGGAAAGGAGATGAAGATCTGCAGGATGACCATAACAAGATATATGGATAAGAACAATATAGGAGAAGTAACAAAGCCAGGCTATGAAAGAACAGCAGTCGTACTCCAAACGAGTATTTCATGAGAACATGGAGAAAGAGCTGGCTGACCATATTAAGACACGAGCAGCGATGTTTCATGGCATCGGTGTCATGAAATGCCGTGAACTGGCGTTTGAGTCCTTTGAGTCCTTTCCTTGAAGCAGATCCAGACCCAGGAGAGCCACCTGCCACTCTGACAAATCCCGAGCACTTATCAAGTGACACATCTTGTTCTTCTGCTCACTTGGGTTATGTGTCTCCAGAAGCCATTCTTCCCTTGCCAAAAGCCACGGAAAGAAAAACAAAATTGTAAGAAAGAAAGTGAAAACAAGAATGGTGACCGACACGCCCGAGAAGATGGAGTTGGAGAAGGCTCGCAGAGAAAAAGAAGACAAAAAGGCTGAACAGAAAAAGAATGAAAGAGAGAAGAAAAGGGCTCTGAAAGCTGCAAACCAAAACAAGAAGAACACAGCTGTGTGCAGTAGCTCAGAAGAAAGCTCCACCACCTCTGATGAGGCAGCAGGTGGCCTGCAGAAGACACACAGCAGAGAAAAGGGCTGAAAAGAGGAAAAGGAGTGGAAATAAGAAGGGGGCTCTGAGAGGGTCAAAACCAACCAAGTGCTCTCCAGCAGCTCAGAAGAGAGTGACTTTTTGTTCCCAGGGATGCACAACATCCTAAACTATATGTACATATTTTAGTTGGAGGCATTACTGTAATCCCCTTGCTTTAAAGGCACTTTAAGTAAAAATTGGCACTACTTACCCCACTCTCCCCTATGGTGTGTATATGTGTGTGCTGATGAGAGAGTCAACGAGGAAGCACAGAACGAGGTGGTGACGCGGCGTCCCGTCTTGTGAGGCGACCGCAGGTCCTACATATCGCCGTATATCATTCACTGTGTGTGTACGTTCTTGCTGTTCTTGTTTATAGTAAATGTATTCTTAGTAATTGAATTATAAAAATCTAAGTTTTGGGATTTCAATATTTCAGATTTATTTATTTTTACATTTCATTTGTATTAAAATCCTTTTTTTTTAATGTATATATTTTTATATATACTTTTGTATTTTTTTTATTTTGATATTTGTTATTCCAGAAATATGAGCATCACACAGAGCATCAGACTCTGGGGGTCAGACACTGAGTTTCTTTTGTCTGGAGACGAAGTAAAGACACATGTATTTGTTGCTTGAGGTGCAATATATGACTCAGCAGCTTTAACTCATGAAGACACTATTACTTCCTGCTTCGCTCCGATGCAGGACTTTCACAGGAAAGTGGGCGGGGTCTGATGTTGTCCAGAAGTGACGTTAACATGCACTCTGAGTCAAAAAGCACGGACACAAGTTCCACAGAGAGCTTCAGGGATGAGTCCTAAACCCACATGACTCAGCATGTCCTCACTTCCTGTCCCCGGGTCTGGAGGAGGTCAATGGTCCTCTGGATGTGTTTTGTTTAATTGACCCTTAGTCTCCTTACAGAAAGTGTTTCGACTGATGGAAATATGTTCACATGCAGACTCAGGGCATCAGGTCCAATCAGAGTCCCAGACCTGGTGTTGGGTTCAGGTTCAACACGACATCCTGGTGCAAACACACGATGCGTTCAAGTTCAAACCTAATTGTCTGGGAAATGCAGAGCAGCAGAGAGCGTGATATCAAGTATGGAAACTCTGGACAGAGGGTGTTGATCCTGAACCCTCGGATGTTATCATATGTTAAACACAAACTTACTGAAATTAGATCTGACTAATAAACCCAAAAGAAACACATTTTCTTTTTAAAAGATTAATGTAAAAGCGAGAAGAAACCCCCAGTGAATTATTATTCGTTATATATCTAGACAGTATATATTCATTGGTTTGAGGTGGAAAGTCATTGGTATTAAAGTCCAGTTGCAAGTCTTTTTGGTTTTGGTATTAATGGTATTTCCACATATAGTGGGCGGTGGTGGCGAAGTCGATAGGGGCTTGGGAACTGGAAGGTCACCAGTTCAAGTCCCGGCAAGACCAAGTGCTACCGAGGTGTCCCTGAGCAAGGCACCGCTCCCCACACTGCTCCCCGGGCGCCGTTCAAAATGGCAGCCCACTGCTCCGAACACTAGGATGGGTCAAATGCAGAGAAATAATTTCCCCACGAGGGATTAATAAAAGTCCATCTTATCTTATCTTAGAAACACGGCCACAAGCTGAGCAGATGTCTTGTCTGTAGTGAAATGAGTTTCCCTGAAGGACAGGAAGGAATTCAGCTTTACATCCAATCTGAGAGAAGAGAGTGTTCTGACGGTTAGACATTCACAGTCTCTCACTTAGTTAGTATCCGAGCTGGAAGAAGGGCTTCTTCCATCCAAGGACATCCAGTAATTACCTGCATGGATCAATTCTTTAGTATGAACACTCGGAGCAGCTGTGACATTTTCCAGGACAGGATGTCTCATTTAAGAACAGAGGGCCATGGGGTGGAGCTGAGCGTAAAGAAGCTCCTGCATCATTACAATGGGAACAGAGACCCACAGAAATGCCAACTTAATGACGAGTCAACGGTTCAATCCACATTTCAGCTCCTATATATAGAGATGGTAATGAGCTTCAGATAAGATACGATATATTCGTTGGTTTAGAGTCTGGAGAAGCCACGAGTCGTTGGTTTAGAGTCTAGAGAAGCCACGAGTCGTTGGTTTAGAGTCTAGAGAAGCCACGAGTCGTTGGTTTAGAGTCTAGAGAAGCCACGAGTCGTTGGTTTAGAGTCTAGAGAAGCCACGAGTCGTTGGTTTAGAGTCTAGAGAAGCCACGAGTCGTTGGTTTAGAGTCTGGAGAAGCCACGAGTCGTTGGTTTAGAGTCTAGAGATGCCACGAGTCGTTGGTTTAGAGTCTAGAGAAGCCACGAGTCATTGGTTTAGAGTCTAGAGAAGCCACGAGTCGTTGGTTTAGAGTCTAGAGAAGCCACGAGTCGTTGGTTTAGAGTCTAGAGAAGCCACGAGTCGTTGGTTTAGAGTCTAGAGAAGCCACGAGTCGTTGGTTTAAAGTCTAGAGAAGCTACGAGTCGTTGGTTTAGAGTCTAGAGAAGCCACGAGTCGTTGGTTTAAAGTCTAGAGAAGCCACGAGTCGTTGGTTTAGAGTCTAGAGAAGCCACGAGTCGTTGGTTTAGAGTCTAGAGAAGCCACGAGTCGTTGGTTTAGAGTCTAGAGAAGCCACGAGTCGTTGGTTTAGAGTCTGGAGAAGCCACGAGTCGTTGGTTTAAAGTCTAGAGAAGCCACGAGTCGTTGGTTTAGAGTCTAGAGAAGCCACGAGTCGTTGGTTTAGAGTCTAGAGAAGCCACGAGTCGTTGGTTTAGAGTCTGGAGAAGCCACGAGTCGTTGGTTTAAAGCAACCACCGCCGTCTTGGTCCGGATCCGGACCAAGACGGCGACCTATACGGACCCGGAGTTATAATCAATACATTAATAGGGGATTTTTCGGCGAAAAAATATCCAAAAAGAAAAATCTGCTTCCACTTCTGTTTCATCTGGTGCTGAGAGATGTATCCATAGATATCTTAATGTTGCTCTCAAAGTGCACCAGATTGATGCTTTCAACTTCAATATTTAAAAATATCTCCCGGGGGAGCATGCCCCTGGATCCCCCTAGAGGAGGTTAGATCCCCCCCCACTTAAATCATGTCCACATGGATAGGATACTTGTGAGACTGACCATTGAGCGGCCCAGACCAAGCAAGGAGGCAGAGGCAGAACGTCCAACAATATAACCCGACGTGGGCTTTTATTAAAATCATGTGCACAAAGTTCACAGCCTCAATCCTGCTATTCTCCTTGCACACATCCTGCAGCCACAAGGATCTCCCACACAGCCAGTTACAAGGAAACATCACCTAAATACACACATACTAACAAGACACAGGTGAGGGGGGAGGAGACAACACAGCACACCAGGTGCACACAATCATCAGCCACAGACAACATATTATTTGAACCGTGATTACTCTCAACCGCTGTCATCCTTACACCAGCATAACTACACTCGGCGCTCTCGCAAACTCCCCTATCTTTTCAGACGGAGCCGAGGACCCGACCGGCACCTGCCAGACGACATTCCAATAAATACGGTTCAATCAGTTAAAAAATACAACCTCAATAATTAGTATAAATTATGTGCAAATATATAATGTCAACTGTACTGTGCAATCACGCTAATGAAGTGCAATATTACCCGGCTCGAAGCCATCAGTCCATAGTGACGAAGTTACCTTCTATTTATACTAAATACATTTGCACACATCTTGTTTCCATATCTTTCTGTGTTGGTGGTCACGCCACACCGTGCACGTGCATGCATACGTGCACGGTGAGATATTGATCTGGATTCAGAGGCTGCTGTTTCTTTGCACAGCATGAAAGAAAGGCCAAATGAATGGGCTGTGATTTTAGTTTGTTTAAGCAGAGGTTGAGTTCAATCATTTGTACGGCCCTCGGAGGATGTTGTAAAGATTGCAAGGAAAAAGGTCCCCACCCCTGCTGTAAGTAATAATAAAAACCCTTGATTGTTAACTTAACATCTGTCTCCTATTGATCTGAGGAGATAGAGAACAGCAGTTAGTTGAAGCGTTACAGCGCAGGCCTTTGTCAGGTGGTTTATCACGCTGGTTTGTTCTGCTTCGAACAGTTCTCTCTTTTTTCCCCATACCTGTGTTTCACCCTGTAACCGATGAGCACCTGCACGTGAGAGAACGGCCCTGACTCCACGTCCGCCCAGATCTGAACTCCTGGCAGGACAAGCTCCAGCTCAGTTCTCGCACTGAACAGAACAAAGTGAGAGAGGGACTGCAATGTAAGAGGGACAGAAAGAGAGACTTTAAACTGATCGGTTGTTCTGATGTAAACGCTGATATGTTGTATAATGGGCTGGAACTGTTGGGTCATGACGTGAAACGGCTAACAAAGAGAAAGGGACTCTCAAGCTGCAGCTACACTTTATTTCATTTATCTAAAATGAAGCACTTTTAAGATGCTCATATTTTCAAAAGCTATTTTATTTATTTTCTCTATTTAATTTGTAAATGCAGCGCGAGAGGAACATCACACACGTCCACAGTGTTTAAGTAATGTTCATTTACAATAAATATTGTTGTTTTTGTACTTTCTTTATTTGATTGGCAGTCAGCTGTTGATGACATGCAGACGTTGATACAGCAGCAGGTCAATTCAATATCTCACTAACTCACGAAGCAACTTAGACATTTTGACGTTCCGGACCTTTGCACGGGGACATTTTCTCTACCTGGACCTCGTTGAGTTTTAGGTGAAGACCCCTGTTTTAGAGTCGAACGAAGTCTTCTTTAGACTCTAACCCATGACACAGACTTCTCTTGAACCTAAATCAACGACTTGGGACTTCTCCTGGATCTAAAACACATGACTCACGCCTTTTGTTGGACTGAAAGCTAATGACTTGTCTCGGACTACCAGTGACTCGAGAGGAGTTACACCAACACATCTCGAGTTATTTTGATCTTTTACAAAATTACTCGTGACTTTTTTGGACTTCAAACCAACGACTCGTGACTCCTCTTGGTCTTGAGTCTGTTGACAGTCGCACACACCGTACTGATAGTAATAAGCTACCCTCCAGTAGGAGTCACTGTTTCAGTCTCTTGTGTTTCTGTGAGGCCGGAACAGTCTCTCACTCGTCTCTTATGTATTCAGTCGCTTCCTCTCGCTCCACCGCCCTTCTTTTACATTACATGTTAAGACATTAAAGGCAGCGCCGGCCCGTTGATTAGCGACGCTCCATTGTTCCCAGACCGCGCTCCAATGGAAAGAAAATCAATGTCGAACAAATTGATTACACTTACTTCATTAAATTCAGACGTAATGAGTTTATAATCAAAGCATTTTCCTGCAGGTTAATTCCACAGTTCTGTCTCTGAGCCACGTTCCCATGCAGGCTGTGGTCTGAGCTGAGGCTTCCCCAGTTCTGTCTCTGAGCCACGTTCCCATGCAGGCTGTGGTCTGAGCTGAGGCTTCCCCAGTTCTGTCTCTGAGCCACGTTCCCATGCAGGCTGTGGTCTGAGCTGAGGCTTCCCCAGTTCTGTCTCTGAGCCACGTTCCCATGCAGGCTGTGGTCTGAGCTGAGGCTTCCCCAGTTCTGTCTCTGAGCCACGTTCCCATGCAGGCTGTGGTCTGAGCTGAGGCTTCCACAGTTCTGTCTCTGAGCCACGTTCCCATGCAGGCTGTGGTCTGAGCTGAGGCTTCCCCAGTTCTGTCTCTGAGCCACGTTCCCATGCAGGCTGTGGTCTGAGCTGAGGCTTCCCCAGTTCTGTCTCTGAGCCACGTTCCCATGCAGGCTGTGGTCTGAGCTGAGGCTTCCACAATTCTGTCTCTGAGCCACGTTCCCATGCAGGCTGTGGTCTGAGCTGAGGCTTGCCCAGTTCTGTCTCTGAGCCACGTTCCCATGCAGGCTGTGGTCTGAGCTGAGGCTTCCCCAGTTCTGTCTCTGAGCCACGTTCCCATGCAGGCTGTGGTCTGAGCTGAGGCTTGCCCAGTTCTGTCTCTGAGCCACGTTCCCATGCAGGCTGTGGTCTGAGCTGAGGCTTGCCCAGTTCTGTCTCTGAGCCACGTTCCCATGCAGGCTGTGGTCTGAGGCTTGCCCAGTTCTGTCTCTGAGCCACGTTCCCATGCAGGCTGTGGTCTGAGCTGAGGCTTGGTGCTGGTTTGTGTTGTGGTCCACATGATATTATCATGATAGAATCACTTCAGTGTTCACCTTTGTTTTCTACCCAAAGTATATCCTCAAATAACTTGGGAAAAACAGGATTCTGCTTTTTCCCCTCTGATTTGGTCAAGAGTGAGAAAGACAAGGTTTAAAATAATGTTTAAAAATGTCAATCTGCAAATGATTATCTCGTTATCTAAGTGTCAGCCTGGAGATATCTGCAAGTGAAGTAAACACAAAAACGAGCTAACAGATCCGCTAAATGCTAACACATCAGGCACTCTAATCCCATCACTGTTCACTTTAGTGTTCTCTCACACAAACCATGAAGGACTGAGGAAGAACCGGAGCACCTCAGATTACTGTTTCCTTTTGTTTTGTTTTTTGAGTGCACAGAGCGAGAAACAGATTTATAAACAGCCCGTCTTTATATAATTACACCGTTATTACCGCATGCTAACATCAACCTGTGTGTTGTGGTCCAAATACAATAAGGCAAGTGTTTGGGAAGCTTTGGACGGTTACACATCGAGACTGAAGGGAAGTCTGAGTAGTTCCTGAAGCCGAGCTCACATCCATCGACATCAGAGATCACGTGGGATGTATCTGTTCATTATTCTTCATCCAGCAGCTTGTATAGCCTCTGGTTTCACATGTTGTCCCGTTGGTTCAGTCACTATCGGACCGGGTCATGATTAAGGGTTTTAAGAAGTTATACAGAAATACAAACTAACATCCAAAGGCCCTCACATGTACCATCTGTTTCTCAATTCCCAACAACAAAGATCACGTGCAGCGAGTTACACAGTGCACATCTCTAGGGAGGAAGTGAGCAGCTCTTTATATTCAGTAAACATGGACGGCTCACGTGTCGAAGGGAGACGGTGTTGTTTCTCTCTATCTCGATATCCTCTCTGAGACAGCATCTCATTACGAAGTGAGGCATGTGACCTTTTGACAACTGGAGCAGGTGAAGGAGATAATAATCCTCCTCTCAGCCTCTCACGTGCATTCGTCAGCGTGGGATTTTCTCTCGTGGTGAATTAACGCCGAGACAAATGAGAGGTTTGAGAGTGATGAGTGACAGGCGAGGATGGAGAGGCTGTTACAGGTGTCTCTAAGACATCCGCCTGCAGCTTAGTCAATCAATCAATGTGTATATGAAGCCCAATATCACAGATTCTACATGTGTCTCAGTGGACCGTTTGTACAGAATATCAACACGACACCCTCTGTCCTTGGACCCTCGGATACTAACTAAGTGAGAGACTGTGAATGTCTAACCTTCAGAACTCTCTTCTCTCAGATTGGATGTAAAGCTGAATTCCTTCCTGTCCTTCAGGGAAACTCATTTCACTACAGACAAGACATCTGCTCAGCTTGTGGTCGTGTTTCTATACGTAGAAATACCATCCATACCAAAACCAGTCATTACTTTCATTTGACAAAATCAAAAAGACTTCTCTCGACTCTAAACCAACGACTCGTGGCTTCTCTAGACTCTAAACCAACGACTCGTAGCTTCTCTAGACTCTAAACCAACGACTCGTGGCTTCTCTAGACTCTAAACCAACGACTCGTAGCTTCTCTAGACTCTAAACCAACGACTCGTGGCTTCTCTAGACTCTGAACCAACGACTCGTGGCTTCTCTAGACTCTGAACCAACGACTCGTGGCTTCTCTAGACTCTAAACCAACGACTCGTGGCTTCTCTAGACTCTAAACCAACGACTCGTGGCTTCTCCAGACTCTAAACCAACGACTCGTGGCTTCTCTAGACTCTAAACCAACGACTCGTGGCTTCTCTAGACTCTAAACCAACGACTCGTGGCTTCTCTAGACTCTGAACCAACGACTCGTGGCTTCTCTAGACTCTAAACCAACGACTCGTGGCTTCTCTAGACTCTAAACCAACGACTCGTGGCTTCTCTAGACTCTGAACCAACGACTCGTGGCTTCTCTAGACTCTAAACCTACGACTCGTGGCTTCTCTAGACTCTAAACCAACGACTCGTGGCTTCTCTAGACTCTAAACCAACGACTCGTGGCTTCTCCAGACTCTGAAACCAACGACTCGTGGCTTCTCTAGACTCTAAACCAACGACTCGTGGCTTCTCTAGACTCTAAACCAACGACTCGTGGCTTCTCTAGACTCTAAACCAACGACTCGTGGCTTCTCTAGACTCTAAACCAACGACTCGTGGCTTCTCTAGACTCTAAACCAACGACTCGTGGCTTCTCTAGACTCTAAACCAACGACTCGTGGCTTCTCTAGACTCTAAACCAACGACTCGTGGCTTCTCCAGACTCTAAACCAACGACTCGTGGCTTCTCCAGACTCTAAACCAACGACTCGTGGCTTCTCCAGACTCTAAACCAACGACTCGTGGCTTCTCCAGACTCTAAACCAACGACTCGTGGCTTCTCCAGACTCTAAAACCAACGACTCGTGGCTTCTCTAGACTCTAAACCAACGACTCGTGGCTTCTCTAGACTCTAAACCAACGACTCGTGGCTTCTCTAGACTCTAAACCAACGACTCGTGGCTTCTCTAGACTCTAAACCAACGACTCGTGGCTTCTCTAGACTCTAAACCAACGACTCGTGGCTTCTCTAGACTCTAAACCAACGACTCGTGGCTTCTCCAGACTCTAAACCAACGACTCGTGGCTTCTCCAGACTCTAAACCAACGACTCGTGGCTTCTCCAGACTCTAAACCAACGACTCGTGGCTTCTCCAGACTCTAAACCAACGACTCGTGGCTTCTCCAGACTCTAAACCAACGACTCGTGGCTTCTCTAGACTCTAAACCAACGACTCGTGGCTTCTCTAGACTCTAAACCAACGACTCGTGGCTTCTCCAGACTCGAAACCAACGACTCGTGGCTTCTCTAGACTCTAAACCAACGACTCGTGGGTTCTCTAGACTCTAAACCACCATGAACCACCAGGTCTGCTTTCTGTCCCAGAACCAGAACTACACCTGTAGAAGTTCAGTTGTTATGATCTGGTCCGCTGCATCTGTCAGAGCTGCTGTATGAACACACTAGCTTTGCTTTGCTTTCCAGAAGGAAGACAGAGGCCTCGTTCATTACTGTCATCATCAGCTGACTCCGGGAGGACTGAGTGAGCGATCACAGCACCAACAAAGAAGACAAAGGCGCCCCAGATACTGACATTAATGAGCGGGGGTTATGTGAAGTGAGAATTAGAGAGCAGAGGAAGGGATGTGAGGAGATGTAGGGAGGGGGATGTAGGTGCAGTGTGTTCTGCCTGTGTGTCTGTGAAGTGCTCAGAGGAAGAAACACGAGGGGGCAAAAGGACATCTGGAAACCATCATGTTGCTATCTATCAACCCGTGGCCGTCTGCAGGAACGGACAGAGAATCAGTTCACTGCTCTCCTCTGCTTTCACCCCAGAATATATCCTCAAATGAAACATAAGAAACTCTGCCGAACACGAACGGAGAGATTTAAGATTCTGCTTTTCTTTCTCTGACTGTGTCGAGTGCAAAGAGTGAGGAACACACGGCAACAATAAGGCTTCAAAACGTCCGCCAGTAAATGATTATCTCGTCATCTCCGCGTCAACCTGGAGCTACCTGCATGCGAAGTAAACACAGAGAGAGCTATCAGATCCGCTACATGCTAACACGTCTCAGTCAGGCATTGACACGGTAATCAGTTCACTGTTCACCTGCACACACGTGGACGGCTGAGGAGGAACCCGAGGTCACAACGCTTTCCTTTTCTGTTTCTATTGAGAGCACAGAGCGAGACATTCGAGGCAAAAGAGAGATTTTGTCACGTGCAATGTTTTCCGAAACACAGGGATGTGAGCCTCTGCAGACCATTGACATGCACTGACATCTATAGAACTACAGGAGAGGAACGTGGCCTCTTCAAACCCCATGTTGTCAGTCTGTCTAGAACGTAAAGGACGTCTCTGTAGGACTTCATTCTGTCCTCTCTTCCACATGTTTAAGGATCCTTGTTGGAGGGACGCTGACACGACAGACTGTATCATTCTTTCTGCACATAATACAGAACGTGACCTGAGGAATCCTCCGCTGCAGAAACACGGGGACGCAAATAGCTCTAAAGGCTGCAGGAGAATAAAGGGTGGAATTATAACGACATCAGAGGATAATGAGCGGAGCAAACAGAAGAAACACCTCGAACGGAGAGGGAGAGAACCGCAGGAATACTGCGCTACTCGTTAGACTTTAAGTACTCAGATGTTGTGGTAAAAGTAGAAGTACTCAGATGTTGTGGTAAAAGTAGAAGTACTCAGATCTTGTGGTAAAAGTAGAAGTACTCAGATGTTGTGGTAAAAGTAGAAGTACTCAGATGTTGTGGTAAAAGTAGAAGTACTCAGATGTTGTGGTAAAAGTAGAAGTCTCAGATGTTGTGGTAAAAGTAGAAGTACTCAGATGTTGTGGTAAAAGTAGAAGTACTCAGATCTTGTGGTAAAAGTAGAAGTACTCAGATCTTGTGGTAAAAGTAGAAGTACTCAGATGTTGTGGTAAAAGTAGAAGTACTCAGATCTTGTGGTAAAAGTAGAAGTACTCAGATGTTGTGGTAAAAGTAGAAGTACTCAGATCTTGTACTTGAGTAAAAGTAAAAGCACTAGAGCGTAGGAATACTCTGTTACAGTAAAAGTCCTGCATTCAAAATGTTCCTCAAGCAACATAATTAAAGTATTATCATCAACATATAGTGAAAGTACTAATTGTTTCTATTTGACACTAGAAATAAGAGTTCTGCCGTTTCTACATCGGCTCCTCCGCCCCTTTCACACCAACGCGGTTCCAGGGCCGGTTCGGAGCTAGAGCCTGCAAAGCACCGTTTTTTCCTGTTCACACCGCAGCGGAGCCGACTCTAAGCTCCGGAAACCAGCGCTTTTCAAGCACCAACATGTTTTCGGTCTAGAAGCAAGAACCGCTCACGTCGGAGGGGGCGGGATCAACCGGAGCGAACAGTTAAAGGCGAGTACGGAAAATGAAAGTTGTAACAAGCAGTAGCTCTGAGCAAAGCGACCAGAACGCAGCCACACACGTCATAAAGTCAGGCAGCACGAGCCAGGCTGCGTGTGGTTCTGTTTATCTGTACCTTACTTCGACCGTCCGTTCGCTGCCATCGATCATCGTGGAGAGTAGGGATGCCAGCGATTATTCGATTATTCGAATATTCGTTACAGTCTCCATAATCGAATATTATTTTTAAAAATCGATTTTATTTATAGATATTTTTTATTATTATTTATATTTTTTTTATTATTATTATTTTTATTTTTCTGGCTTAGTTTCAACCAAAATATAAATATAAATATATATATGCTAATACTAGTAATAGTATTAATAATTGTAAATGGCCATTGGTCACACCACCAGTTTGTTTTACTGTAAACTTGGAGGAAGCCTGCGTGCAGAGCAGACTGCTGCTGCAGCACGCTACACACCGACCCCCCACCCCCCCTCTCCCTCACACCGACCCCCCCCCCTCTCCCTCACACCGACCCCGCCCCCCCTCTCCCTCACACCGACCCCGCCCTCCTCTCCCTCACACCGACCCCCCCCCTCTCCCTCACACCGACCCCACCCTCCTCTCCCTCACACCGACCCGCCTCCCCTCTCCCTCACACCGACCCCGCCCTCCTCTCCCTCACACCGACCCCGCCCCCCCTCTCCCTCACACCGACCCCGCCCCCCCCTCTCCCTCACACCGACCCCACCCCCCCTCTCCCTCACACCGACCCCGCCCTCCTCTCCCTCACACCGACCCGCCTCCCCTCTCCCTCACACCGACCCCGCCCTCCTCTCCCTCACACCGACCCCGCCCCCCCCTCTCCCTCACACCGACCCCGCCCCCCCCTCTCCCTCACACCGACCCCGCCCCCCCCTCTCCCTCACACCGACCCCGCCCCCCCCTCCCTCCACCCCCCCGCCCCCCCCTCCCTCACACCGACCCCGCCCCCCCCTCTCCCTCACA
The DNA here is from genome assembly GCA_036324585.1 of Champsocephalus esox. NCBI lineage: Eukaryota > Metazoa > Chordata > Actinopteri > Perciformes > Channichthyidae > Champsocephalus > Champsocephalus esox. The sequence continues at coordinate 46,983,654 of CM070495.1, forward strand.
CCGACTCCCCTCACACCGACCCCCCCCCCTCCCTCACACCGACTCTCCCTCACACCGACCCCACCCCGCCCCCCCTCTCCCTCACACCGACCCCGCCCCCCCCTCTCCCTCACACCGACCCCGCCCCCCTCTCCCTCACACCGACCCCGCCCCCCCTCTCCCTCACACCGACCCCGCCCCCCTCTCCCTCACACCGACCCCGCCCCCCCTCTCCCTCACACCGACCCCGCCCCCCCTCTCCCTCACACCGACCCCGCCCTCCTCTCCCTCACACCGACCCGCCTCCCCTCTCCCTCACACCGACCCCGCCCTCCTCTCCCTCACACCGACCCCGCCCCCCCTCTCCCTCACACCGACCCCGCCCCCCCCCTCTCCCTCACACCGACCCCACCCCCCCTCTCCCTCACACCGACCCCGCCCCCCCCTCTCCCTCACACCGACCCCACCCCCCCCTCCCCCTCACACGTGCGACTAAAGATGCGGGGTCGAATAATCGATTATTCGCCAGGGCTGCCGAATAATCGATTTTGATCATGGTCAGTTTCTGGCAACCCTAGTGGAGAGGCAGACGTTTCGTTATAGCGGCTATCGGATGGAATCAACACACGGGCTGCACAGGTGGTCCGACTCTCACGAGCAGAGTCATAATGAAACATACACATAGTGGGCCTGTAGGAAACGGCTCATGCCACAATAGGATAGCAACAAGTCGTCAATATAGTCAGATCAGCTTTGGTTGCTATGCCAACATCACCCATTTGAAAGCAGAGGAACTGTCATAACAGCGCTGTGATGCCAAACAGCGGGTGGTACGTGATCATAAACAATGAGCCACGACTCTGGAGGAGAGCGTTGAGGAGCAGTTATCGCATCGGATCTGGCTTCATGTGATCAAAGCAACGCGATCATCGACCCCACGCCGCGGGAAGAACGTCAGCAACGTAAACGGTGAGGTCATGAGGCAGCCGCGGTGGATGTGAGGTATCGTGTGAAGGGGAGGTCTGGAGCAGAAGCCCTGGGCTCCGCACAGCGCTGCTGTAGCGGACCCTGCTCAGGAGGGAGGACGGAGGTAACGAAGTCTCGAGGGAGTAGACAGGAGAGCACGAGAGACGGGAGGCGCTGACATCAGTCCACAGACGTGCGGTCAGAGCTCTCGTGGAGCTGCTGTGTGAAAACCAGAACACGCCCCACGAGGAACCGTGAGGAGGCTTCACAGCACCTCCTCGTGGACCCAGGAGCTGTGGTCGCTGCACGGGCATCGGCTCAGACTTCAGTGGAGAATATGCACATCATGCATTCCGGATGAGGGGTGGGCAATGAACACAGCGCCCTCTGTCAGCTGGTGAGGTGCATCGCATGTGAGGAGGTCTGGAGACGAGGCGCAGCAAGGCACTGCATCAGACGACCGCAGAGGCTCCCTCGTGACACGGATACTGCCTGCACTGAGCGGGAGAACAGCCCGGACAGACCGCCGAGTAGCGGGGCGCTTTGAGGCCGGGGCCGAGCCGAGTCGCACGTGCTCTCTATATATTTACTCATTGTGTTGTATGTGTATTATTGATGTAACTTGTGTATATCATGTTCTGCCCCAATAATATCAAATACAGTTTTGTAAAAAAGCAAAAAGAAACCGTAGGCTCCAAACAGCGCGGCTGTGTAGCGGACCCTGCTCAGGAGGGAAGGACGCGGGGACACCTACTCAGGAGGGAAGGACGCGGGGACACCTACTCAGGAGGGAAGGACGCGGGGACACCTGCTCAGGAGGGAAGGACGCGGGGACACCTGCTCAGGAGGGAAGGACGCGGGGACACCTGCTCAGGAGGGAAGGACGCGGGGACACCTGCTCAGGAGGGAAGGACGCGGGGACACCTGCTCAGGAGGGAAGGACGCGGGGACACCTGCTCAGATAGGAAGGACGCGGGGACACCTGCTCAGGAGGGAAGGACGCGGGGACACCTGCTCAGATAGGAAGGACGCGGGGACATCTGCTCAGGAGGGAAGGACGCGGGGACATCTGCTCAGATAGGAAGGACGCGGGGACACCTGCTCAGGAGGGAAGGACGCGGGGACACCTGCTCAGATAGGAAGGACGCGGGGACACCTGCTCAGATAGGAAGGACACGGGGACACCTGCTCAGGAGGGAAGGACGCGGGGACATGACTGCACCACAGTGCATGATGATGTGATGCTTCCCTGGTTCCGTCAGAGGAGAGGCAGGCACGCTCTGAGACCCAGCTTTACCACGAGAGGAGGAGGAGGAGGAGGAGGAGGAGGAGGAGGAGGAGGAGGAAGAGAACTGGAGGAGGAGGAGGAGGAG
>CM070495.1:46988471-47000971 GCA_036324585.1 Champsocephalus esox
CCTCTCTCTCTCTGTCTCTCTCTCTCTCTGTCTCTCCCTCTCTCTCTCCCCTCTCTCTCTCCCTCTCTTTCTCTCTCTCTCTCTCTCTCTCTCTCTCTCTCTCTCTCTCTCTCTCTCTCTCTCTCTCTCTCTCTCTCTCTCTCTCTCTCTCTCTCTCTCTCTCTCTCTCTCTCTTTCGGATTTCATATAATGCTAGATGTCCTGTACAAAGTAATAGGAAGGTTACACATTGGACTGTTGCTGTTATTCAGTTCAGCAATGTGGCACGAGCCAATGTCTTTTCAAATGCCTGCATGCAGAGGCAAGCTTCCTCCTGCCAGCTGTCAGAAGGCTCCACCGAAGGTGGAAGACCTCTGACAATGGGGGGCCCTTAGCGTCCATTTCCAACGCAAGGGGGGGCCCTTAGCGTCCATTTCCAACGCAAGGGGGGGCCCTTAGCGTCCATTTCCAACGCAAGGGGGGGCCCTTAGCGTCCATTTTCAGCTTTCCGGGGTGTCCATATGCTTCTATGGACGCTCATGGAAGCACGGCATTCATGTGTGTCGACCTTAAAGGCAATGTGAGCGTCCATTCCCATTGGATAACGGAGAATTGTACACCCGGAAGTGAGTATTCCCCTTCCTGTCGATTGATGTCAGTGCTATCTGCACTACTCATCTACTAACACCAGTTATCCTTGTTAATTACACAACATTGATTGGTTTAAATTGTGTGCAATGCTTTTGTATTTTTCCCCTTCGATTCGGAGAAACAAATTTGTTCTGAGTAAAGGATGGCAGAAGACACGCCACTACCCAGAATCCCCAGCTATCGTTTGGACTACACCATGTGCTCTGTTTGACAAACCCCGTTTTTTTCACCATTCATTCCGATGGCTGGCGTCTACGTCACGTGATCTTCAAATTTCTCCCTGCAGGAAAAGAAAACATGGCGTTTTATTCTCGTGGAAAGTGCCTGTTTTAAAGTTAGTTTGGCCATTAGAATGCGTTTTGATGTCATTTGATGCGAGAAATATGAGTTGTTATTTCAGATGATGTGTGCAGTGGATGCACATTAATTATGGGAAATACGAAAACGTCTTTTAAAACTACAACTCCCAGTGGAGACGTGCCACAGAGAACATGTTGCGAAACAGAATAGCCAGCATGTGTAGTTCTGGGGACGGGGTGGGGGAGGGGGGGGACGCGGTGGACCCGTTCAAATCCAGTTTTGAACAGTCTGCCGTGGTTCCATCCCATTTCAAGTGCTGTTCGAGGCTCGGTAACCCTCAGAGCACACTCTCCAATCACAGAGCATGAGGACTATCACGGGGTTTGTCAAACAGAGCACATGGTGTAGTCCAAACGATAGCTGGGGATTCTGGGTAGTGTAGTGTCTTCTGCCATCCTTTACTCAGAACAAATATTTGTTTCTCCGAATCGAAGGGGAAAAATACAAAAGCATTGCACACAATTTAAACCAATCAATGTTGTGTAATTAACAAGGATACTCGGGTGTTGGTCGATGAGTAGTGCAGATATCACTGACATCAATCCACAGCAAGGAGAATACTTACATCCGGGTGTACAATTCTCCGTTATCCAATGGGAATGGACGCTCTCATTGCCTTTAAGGGCAGCCGACACAAACGAATGCCGTGCTTCCATGAGCGTCCATAGAAGCACATAGACATCCCGGAAAGCTGAAAATGGACGCTAAGGCCCCCCCCCCTTGCGTTGGAAATGGACGCGAAGGCCCCCCCCTTGCGTTGGAAATGGACGCTAAGGCCCCCCCCTTGCGTTGGAAATGGACGCTAAGGCCCCCCCCTTGCGTTGGAAATGGACGCTAGGGCCCCCCCCCTTGCGTTGGAAATGGACCCTAAGGCCCCCCCCCTTGCGTTGGAAATGGACGCTAAGGCCCCCCCCCTTGCGTTGGAAATGGACGCTAAGGCCCCCCCCCTTGCGTTGGAAATGGACGCTAAGGCCCCCCCCCCTTGCGTTGGAAATGGACGCTAAGGCCCCCCCCCTTGCGTTAAAAATGGACCCTAAGGCCCCCCCCTTGCGTTGGAAATGGACGCTAAGGCCCCCCCCTTGCGCTGGAAATGGACGCTAAGGCCCCCCCCCTTGCGTTAAAAATGGACCCTAAGGCCCCCCCCCTTGCGTTGGAAATGGACCCTAAGGCCCCCCCCTTGCGCTGGAAATGGACGCTAAGGCCCCCCCCCTTGCGTTGGAAATGGACGCTAAGGCCCCCCCCCCTTGCGTTGGAAATGGACGCTAAGGCCCCCCCCCCTTGCGTTGGAAATGGACGCTAAGGCCCCCCCTTGCGCTGGAAATGGATGCTAAGCCCCCCCCCTTGCGTTGGAAATGGACTCCAAGGCCCCCCCCCCTTGCGTTGGAATTGGACTCTAAGGCCCCCCCCCCTTGCGTTGGAAAAAGCCGGCAGGGGACTTGACATAACGTCAACATAGGCCGACCTGGGAGTGAGGATGTGTTGGTTAAAGCTGCACACTGCATTGTTGAGAGATACAGCTGAAACATTCTCCTGCTGGTAAATCAGCTGAAACAGTTCTTAGCATGTATTTGATGAGAAACGCTGATAAACATATCGTCTTTTCACCATGTCTGCTGATGTGCGTGTGCAGTCCTGAGTGCTCTCACACAATGTCACTCTGTGCGTTTTTCCTGTTTTAGCAGCTCTGCAGCTTCTTACTGTATATCACCTTTCATTTAGCTTTCCTTCAAGACGTGTCACAATAAGCTCGTTTAGACACGAAGCACTGACTGAGGAGTCAGTGGCAGGTACATCAATCAGTCAATCAGTCAATCAGTCAATCAGTCAATCAATCAGTCAATCAGTCAATCAGTCAATCAGTCAGTCAATCAGTCAATCAGTCAATCAATCAGTCAATCAGTCAATCAGTCAATCAATCAGTCAATCAGTCAATCAGTCAATCAATCAGTCAATCAGTCAGTCAATCAGTCAATCAGTCAATCAGTCAATCAGTCAATCAATCAGTCAATCAGTCAATCAGTCAGTCAATCAGTCAATCAGTCAATCAATCAGTCAATCAGTCAATCAGTCAATCAATCAGTCAATCAGTCAATCAGTCAATCAATCAGTCAATCAGTCAGTCAATCAGTCAATCAGTCAATCAGTCAATCAATCAGTCAATCAGTCAATCAATCAGTCAATCAGTCAATCAGTCAATCAGTCAGTCAGTCAATCAATCAGTCAATCAGTCAATCAGTCAATCAATCAGTCAATCAATCAGTCAATCAGTCAATCAGTCAATCAATCAATCAGTCAATCAGTCAATCAGTCAATCAATCAGTCAATCAGTCAATCAGTCAATCAATCAGTCAATCACTCAATCAGTCAATCAATCAGTCAATCAGTCAGTCAAACAGTCAATCAATCAGTCAATCAGTCAATCAGTCAATCAGTCAATCAATCAGTCAATCAGTCAATCAGTCAGTCAATCAATCAATCAGTCAATCAGTCAATCAATCAATCAATCAGTAAATCAGTCAATCAATCAGTCAATCAATCAATCAATCAATCAATCAATCAGTCAGTCAATCAGTCAATCAATCAATCAATCAATCAGTCAATCAGTCAGTCAATCAGTCAATCAATCAATCAATCAATCAGTCAATCAATGTTTATTTAAAGCCCAATATCACAAATGTTAGATTTGTCTCAGTGGTCTTCACCGTGTGTACAGAATATCAGTATGACAATACGACACCCTCTGTCCTCAGACCCTCTGTCCTCAGACCCTCTGTCCTTAGCCCCTCTGTCCTTAGACCCTCTGTCCTTAGACCTTCTGTCCTTAGACCCTCTGTCCTCAGACCCTCTGTCCTCATACCCTCTGTCCTTAGACCCTCTGTCCTTGCACACTCTGTCCTTACACCCTCTGTCCTTAGACCCTCTGTCCTTACACCCTCTGTCCTTAAACCCTCTGTCCTCAGACCCTCTGTCCTTAGACCCTCTGTCCTCAGACCCTCTGTCCTTACACCCTCTGTCCTTAGACCCTCTGTCCTTAGACCCTCTGTCCTTAGACCCTCTGTCCTCAGACCCTCTGTCCTTAGACCCTCTGTCCTTAGACCCTCTGTCCTTAGACCCTCTGTCCTCAGACCCTCTGTCCTTACACCCTCTGTCCTTAGACCCTCTGTCCTCAGACCCTCTGTCCTCAGACCCTCTGTCCTGAGACCCTCTGTCCTTAGACCCTCTGTCCTTAGACCCTCTGTCCTTAGACCCTCTGTCCTTAGACCCTCTGTCCTTAGACCCTCACATCGTACAAGGAAACACTTCCAGAGAAAACCCACAGTTTAAGGCAGTGGTTCTCAAACTTGTCCTCTCATCCCCCACTTTGAACAGGTGGGCCTTTTCAAGCCCCACCTGTTCCTCATCGCTCCAATAAAATGGTAGGCCAAGCTTAAAATGGTCAAATGTATCGTTCTATAACAGGGGTCTTTTTTTAGGATGAGGGTTACTTTCAAAAAATAAAACAAGTCGTGAGCTACTTGTACTCCTCTTTTTGTTTTTTTGCAGTGTGTATATTGAGCACATTTGAACATTATTATATGCTACCTTTAACCTTTGAGTGCTGTTTGGGTCTGTGGGACCCGTTTGCAGTGTTTACTCAAATTAAATGTATACATTTAATTATTTTAACCTGCTTTATTTGGTGGTGGACGTCACCTCCTCTAGGGGGGTCCGGGGGCATGCACCCCCAGGAAGAATTGTTTAAATGTTGAAGTTGAATGCATCAATCTGGTGCACTTTGAGCTAGGGCTGCTCAATTAAATCGTATTTTAATCGCAATTACGATTTTGGCTTGTAACGATTATGAAAACAACATAATCGAAATAAAACGATTTTATTATTTAAATAGGTTTTTCAGTTGAATTATACTTAAAGTTCAGGGAATCAACTGTTAAAAACATACTTTTCAAATGATTTTCTTCAATAAATTGATGTTTTTCAAAGTAAATGGTTAATCGTTTTTAATAATCGTGATATCAATTATTGACCCAAATAATCGAGGTTATGATTTTCGCCATAATCGAGCAGCCCTACTTTGAGCCCAACGTGAATTTATGGATACAGCTCTCAACACTCGGATGAAAGGGAGCTGTATACTTTTCAATCATCCAAACATCTTTAGAATGTGATCACAACAAATCATTTAAACGTGTTTATTCTTATCTTATGTTACCTAGTTAGCATTCTTTCTTTTAATTTATACATATTTGACTAATCACTCCCCCTTTAAACTTTTTACTGTCCTATAGTACACATTGGAATCTCTCTCTCTCTATCTCTCTCTCTCTCTCTCTCTCTCTCTCTCTCTCTCTCTCTCTCTCTCTCTCTCTCTCTCTACTGAGATTTTTACGAGTGGCGAGCCTGTCTCTGAGGGCCTAAGATATTCGATATTCTACACAATAATATTTAAAAACATTAAAACAAATTATATTTTTCTTTATATCTTTTTTTTAAATATGTTTTTAGTAATATTTGTCAATAGTTTTACCAAAAATAACTTGATTACATTGTATTTAAAATAACATTTCCAAAGAAATAAATCCTTTGAATCTGCCTATTCAGTTTCTGTTTGAATGTGAAGGGTTAAATGAAAGAAGCTCCTCTCTGCGAGTCTGTGAAGACAGGAGCTGATTGGACGTCCAGCTGTGACCTCACAGAGGGTCGCTATAGTAACTGAACGAGTGTAATGTCAAATGACAGTACAATTGACCAATCATATCTTCCCTCTAAATGGGTAGGCTTTATTATCGCGGACTTTATGACAAGTTCCGCCCGCTGTGAAACGTTTCTTGTTTCCATAGCAACAACAACTGTCAACAGCGTAAACTTGCCTTCAAAATAAAAGCATGCCAAATTACACTTAAGACACACAACTGCAACGAAAGTAACAAACACAATGCAATATCCTTTTCCATTTCAAAGAACACAAATTGGGTTATCTACAGGTGTTGTTTTGTGTGGTAGAGGGTCGCTTTTCGTTGATACGTTTTGCACCCCGGGCGTGCCGTGGTTTTGATATTCCACCAGTGTATAAATAATAAATAAATGTGAAGAAGTGTTCCACTTCATTTTTAGTGGAACATCCTTACAGGAGAGTTTGGCCGTTAAAATGCTTTTTGATTACAGTTCTAGCGAGAAGTTTATATTGTACTTTCAGAATGTACGTCCAGTGGATGTGGTCTATAGTTTGATAGATATTATCCATGTCCCGTCTTGAGAGGTTATTTGTGGTTTTCTACGTTTTGCCCTGTGGAGAAACGTAGATATTACACGATTTTTTGTGAGACTGAGTTGAGTATTTGCGACCCTTTAAAGCACGTTTTAGCATGTACCCACACACATTCAAGGGACGACTTGGTCTTTGAACACATGTCGTCGTTTACTAAATCCAGTGGATGTTCAGAAACGCTCCACTGATGTAATAGATCACCAGTTAACATAGTCAGCTAAAAGTGAGCTCAAATGAATGGATATTCTTTGCTGTACCTTAACAATACAACAAATGCTATTAATACTGACTCAGCGGGGCTAATGTTAGCATCGGGACGCAAAGTCTCAGTCCCACAGTCAACATTTCTCAGAACTTTCTATTTTATTCTACTATTTGAACAATTAGACGGTTTATACATCCCAGAAACAAACACAACGAGATGAATTCTCAAGTACATTTCAAAAGGTTGCAAACAAATGATTTCAGTATTATAAAGTCAAATTGAACTGTGCCTGTGGCTCTGTATGCCTTTATTATTATGTACACCTATTAGAATTGTATTTTGTTTGGCCTTCGGATGGCGAACATTGGATGACCACTTTTTAGTTTTCATTTCACACAGCTCGGTACACTGCATGACATGATGAGCTGTTTTGGTTTTTTGGTTTGGTTGGCAGGAAGTGGATCAAAGTAAAAACTCGTGCCACCTGGATCTGCTGCTCCAGAGCCACCATTTCAAGCATGCTACGTCATCGAGTGCCGCCGAAGGACTGTTCCAATGTCTAGGATGCTTGGAATTCTACCGAGGCCGGCGTACTTCGTTGCGAGAAATGTCGAGGCTGCACATGTATAGACTCGGTCTTAAAATCCCCACAATGCTTTGCGCACGGACCAATTTCCAAATCTTTGGCGGAAATCACGCTACATTTAAGGCGCGGCCTCTCATATGACGCACACCTGCTCGCCTGCTCACCTGCTCGCCTGCGCGCCTGCTCGCCTGCACGCCTGCTCGCCTGCGCGCCTGCTCGCCTGCACGCCTGCTCGCCTGCTCGCCTGCTCGCCTGCTCGCCTGCACGCCTGCTCGCCTGCTCGCCTGCTCGCCTGCTCGCCTGCACGCCTGCTCGCCTGCACGCCTGCTCGCCTGCACGCCTGCTCGCCTGCTCGCCTGCACGCCTGCTCGCCTGCACGCCTGCTCGCCTGCACGCCTGCTCGCCTGCTCGCCTGCTCGCCTGCTCGCCTGCTCGCCTGCTCGCCTGCACGCCTGCTCGCCTGCACGCCTGCTCGCCTGCACGCCTGCTCGCCTGCTCGCCTGCACACCTGCTCACCTGCTCACCTGCTCACCTGCTCACCTGCACACCTGCTCACCCGCTCACCTGCTCACCTGCTGTGCTATATGATAAATATAAAAGATTACAATGTCTTTAGCACAGACCGTGTGGGAAAAGGGGGCGGGGCTGCGATTTATGTTAAAACCCATTTAGACTGCACCTGCATCGAATCCCTAACAAAACCAACATGCTTTGAACTCTCTGTAATTAAACCATGGCTCCCAAGTGGTTCAGACGTTATAGTGGCCGGATGCTACCGCCCGCCCTGCCTCAAGCGAAGCCACGAATATACTCTCCATCTTCTCCATAACTGGACTAAATCCGAGATGGTTTTACTCGGAGACCTGAACTGGGACTGGCAAACGGATTTACAAAACTCTTTCAAGGACACTTGTGACTCTCTCTGTTTGGTGCAACTAGTTAGCTCGCCAACTCGGTTCAACCAAAAACATTTAGAGAAGTCCACTTTGATTGATTCTTACAAACGCACCTCAGCGTTTCTCCGCAGTAGGCACGTTTTGTAATGATATAAGCGACCACTGCGCACTGGCCTGTGTGAGACCCTGTAAGACCCCTAAAGGAAAGCCACGTTTCGTTCACAAGAGGCCAACATGGATATTGCAGACAGCTTTAATAATCATTTTATTTCTGCTGGCTCAATCTTTGACTCGAGCGACTCAGGGATGATCGCTGCAGAAGGAGAGCCAGGCCCTCCGCCACTTGACCCTGATCAACGGTTCACCTCTGCCCCCATCTTGACCTCTCAGGTTCACAAAGCTTTAATGAGCCGAGATGTAGAGAAGTCTTCAGGCCCAGACGAGACAGAGCCGTTGTTCTTCAAAGTTGCTGCAGGTCTGATTGCAGAACCCATAACCTCTCTTTTGAATCTCAGTCTTGGTGCTGGGGAATGACCTAGCTCGTGGAAGTCGGCCATGGTTCTCCCCTAAAGAAAAAGGAAAAGCTAAAGGGCGGAGACCCCTCTGACCTAAATAAGTATCGCCCTATTTCCAGACTGTCTGTAATGGCCAAAGTCTTTGAATCTCTTGTAAACTAACAACTGAAGACGTTTCTAACTGACCATAATATTCTTAGCGAGTCTCATTCAGGCTTCAGATCGGGCCAGAGTACTCCTCAGCGGCTATGCTCGTCTCAATGACATCATAGAAGCACGAGACAAGAAAAAACCCTGTGCAGCATTGTTTGTTGATCCGTCTAAAGCTTTTGATTCTGTGGATCATGCATTGCTGCTGCAGAGGTCCTGGCAACATGGCTTTGAGCTGGTTTAAAAACTATCTATCTGAAAGAACTCAGTGTGTCTCAGTAGAAGATTACACCTCAGCTGCTCTTACTGTAAACAAAGGTGTTCCACAAGGCTCTATTTTGGGCCCCGTCTTATTCTCCATCTTTATAAATGAATTAGGAAATGGGATAAACCCAGCACGGTTTCATTTCTACGCCGATGATACAGTTGTTTACACAGTGGCTTCCTCTCTAACTCAGGCCATAGAGCTTCTACAGGATGCTTTTAATACACTGCAACACTCCTTGCTCGGGCTAAGACTGGTCCTTAATGCAAAGAAGACCAAGTACATGACCTTCTCTTGCTCTCCAGCTAATACAGCTGTCCCTCCGATTCTGACACTGGAAGGGACATGCCTTGACAAAGTAGCATCCTACAAATGTCTGGGCATATGGATTGATGAAAAGATGGCCTTTGATGTTCATATTGGGAACTACTGAGAAAACTTAGACCTAAACTGGGCTTTTTCTTTCGTTTAAGGAAATGTTTCCCGTCTGCAGCCAGGAAGAGAATTGTGCAGAGTTCCTTTCTGTCTGTATTAGACTGTGGCGATGTGATCTATACGCATGCTTCTTCCTCCCTACTTAAAAAGCTGGACTCTGCGTACCATACTGCTATACGCTTTGTAACGGGTGCAGGCTCTCGCCCCCACCACTGCACTTTGTATCAGTCCTTAGGACGGTCCTCTCTGCACAAAGAAGACAGTCACCCGTGTTGATTTTTATCCTTAAGTCATTGTAAGCTGCCCTTATATATCTCCAGACTTCTGTCCTTTTATACGTGCTTTTTTAATACCAGACGAGCAGCCAATGGGATGCTTTTAAATGTTCCTTTGATGCAGTCAGAACTCGGTAAAGCTGCATTCTCCCACTATGCTCCCGCTGCAAGTAAAACTTCGTCTAGAGGCACTTCCTACTGTAAATGCTTTTAAAGCTATGCTACGATTAGCCCTTCATGAAACATGTAGCTGTGTACCTGATGCTATTGCTGATGTGATTACGCTTCTTGCCACGGCACAAATGGCCTTCTGTATTTATATTTGAATTGTATGTTTTTTTTGTTGAATGCCCTTGTTTTATGTTGAAACTTGTTGTGTGCCGTGTGGGTCAGGACTCCCTGGAAGAAGAGATCTTGTATCTCAATGGGACATTCCTAGATAAATATATATATATATATTCGTTGGATTGATTCGGTGAAATTGGGCGATTCTCCACGGCACACCAGAGGTTGATAATCAGGGATTCACAGGATGTAGTTGGAGAGGGGGGGGTCTTCCTGTTGGATTCACCTCCTGCATCAGGCCGGCTCTACAAATGCTTATGCTACGGATGAACAGTCAAATAAAATGAAGTATTTTCCTACCAATTTCCCCTCGACCTCGAGGGAACAGTGAAGGAAACGTGTGAAAGAAAATTCATTCACGAGGACGTTTCTTCATTCTGGTTCATAGGGATCTCATTCAGGATTAAGAGGAAAAATAAAGGAAATCAAGACCCTCTTTCAAAGATAATCTATTGAGAAGGACGTTTTATGTAGTCTAATCTAGTGTTAATGTCATTTGGAGTTTAAATGTTGCAAATACAAGGAATTATGGAACGGCAGCATGTCCTTCTCTTTGTATTGAAGGTAATATAAAGCCTCAAAATCAATTTCAATTGCTGTAGTTCTTTTGTAGCCCAACATTAGCCTCCTTTAGCTTAGCAGTGGTGACGTGAAGTCATGTGACCGTGCTGTAGTTCCTTTATAGCCCAACATTAGCCTCCTTTAGCTTAGCGGTGGTGACGTGAAGTCATGTGACCGTGCTGTAGTTCCTTTATAGCCCAACATTAGCCTCCTTTAGCTTAGCAGTGGTGACGTGAAGTCATGTGACCGTGCTGTAGTTCCTTTATAGCCCAACATTAGCCTCCTTTAGCTTAGCAGTGGTGACGTGAAGTCATGTGACCGTGCTGTAGTTCCTTTATAGCCCAACATTAGCCTCCTTTAGCTTAGCGGTGGTGACGTGAAGTCATGTGACCGTGCTGTAGTTCCTTTATAGCCCAACATTAGCCTCCTCTAGCTTAGCAGTGGTGAGGTGAAGTCATGTGACCGTGCTGTAGTTCCTTTATAGCCCAACATTAGCCTCCTTTAGCTTAGCGGTGGTGACGTGAAGTCATGTGACCGTGCTGTAGTTCCTTTATAGCCCAACATTAGCCACCTTTAGCTTAGCGTTAGTGACTTGAAGTCATGTGACCATGCTGTAGTTCCTTTATAGCCCAACATTAGCCTCCTTTAGCTTAACGGTGGTGACGTGAAGTCATGTGACCGTGCTGTAGTTCTTCTATAGCCCAACATTAGCCTCCTTTAGCTTAGCGGTGGTGACGTGAAGTCATGTGACCGTGCTGTAGTTCCTTTATAGCCCAACATTAGCCACCTTTAGCTTAGCGTTAGTGACTTGAAGTCATGTGACCATGCTGTAGTTCCTTTATAGCCCAACATTAGCCTCCTTTAGCTTAACGGTGGTGACGTGAAGTCATGTGACCGTGCTGTAGTTCCTCTATAGCCCAACATTAGCCTCCTTTAGCTTAGCGGTGGTGACGTGAAGTCATGTGACCGTGCTGTAGTTCCTTTATAGCCCAACATTAGCCTCTTCTAGCTTAGCAGTGGTGAGGTGAAGTCATGTGACCGTGCTGTAGTTCCTTTATAGCCCAACATTAGCCTCCTCTAGCTTAGCGGTGGTGAGGTGAAGTCATGTGACCGTGCTGTAGTTCCTTTATAGCCCAACATTAGCCTCCTTTAGCTTAACGGCGGTGACGTGAAGACATGTGACCGTGCTGTAGTTCCTTTATAGCCCAACATTAGCCTCCTTTAGCTTAACGGTGGTGACGTGAAGTCATGTGACCGTGCTGTAGTTCCTCTATAGCCCAACATTAGCCTCCTTTAGCTTAGCAGTGGTGACGTGAAGTCATGTGACCGTGCTGTAGTTCCTTTATAGCCCAACATTAGCCTCCTTTAGCTTAGCGGTGGTGACGTGAAGTCATGTGACCGTGCTGTAGTTCCTTTATAGCCCAACATTAGCCTCCTTTAGCTTAGCGGTGGTGACGTGAAGTCATGTGACCGTGCTGTAGTTCCTTTATAGCCCAACATTAGCCTCCTTTAGCTTAGCGGTGGTGACGTGAAGTCATGTGACCGTGCTGTAGTTCCTCTATAGCCCAACATTAGCCTCCTTTAGCTTAGCAGTGGTGACGTGAAGTCATGTGACCGTGCTGTAGTTCCTTTATAGCCCAACATTAGCCTCCTTTAGCTTAGCGGTGGTGACGTGAAGTCATGTGACCGTGCTGTAGTTCCTTTATAGCCCAACATTAGCCTCCTTTAGCTTAGCGGTGGTGACGTGAAGTCATGTGACCGTGCTGTAGTTCCTTTATAGCCCAACATTAGCCTCCTTTAGCTTAGCGGTGGTGACGTGAAGTCATGTGACCGTGCTGTAGTTCCTTTATAGCCCAACATTAGCCTCCTCTAGCTTAGCAGTGGTGAGGTGAAGTCATGTGACCGTGCTGTAGTTCCTTTATAGCCCAACATTAGCCTCCTTTAGCTTAGCGGTGGTGACGTGAAGTCATGTGACCGTGCTGTAGTTCCTTTATAGCCCAACATTAGCCAC
>CM070495.1:47005971-47025971 GCA_036324585.1 Champsocephalus esox
CGTGTGTTGTCTGTTGCTATCTTGTTGTTGCTTTGTAGACGTGTGTTGTCTGTTGCTATCTTGTTGTTGCTTTGAATACGTGTGTTGTCTATTGCTATCTTGTTGTTGCTTCGTAGACGTGTGTTGTCTGTTGCTATCTTGTTGTTTCTTTGTATACGTGTGTTGTCTGATGCTATCTTGTTGTTGCTTTGTAGACGTGCGTTGTCTGTTGTTATCTTGTTGTTTCTTTGAAGACGTGTGTTGTCTGTTGTTATCTTGTTGTTTCTTTGTATACGTGTGTTGTCTGTTGCTATCTTGTTGTTGCTTTGTAGACGTGTGTTGTCTGTTGCTATCTTGTTGTTTCTTTGTAGACGTGTGTTGTCTGTTGCTATCTTGTTGTTTCTTTGTAGACGTGTGTTGTCTGTTGTTATCTTGTTGTTTCTTTGTATACGTGTGTTGTCTGTTGCTATCTTGTTGTTGCTTTGTAGACGTGTGTTGTCTGTTGCTATCTTGTTGTTGCTTTGAATACGTGTGTTGTCTATTGCTATCTTGTTGTTGCTTCGTAGACGTGTGTTGTCTGTTGCTATCTTGTTGTTTCTTTGTATACGTGTGTTGTCTGATGCTATCTTGTTGTTGCTTTGTAGACGTGTGTTGTCTGTTGTTATCTTGTTGTTTCTTTGAAGACGTGTGTTGTCTGTTGTTATCTTGTTGTTTCTTTGTATACGTGTGTTGTCTGTTGCTATCTTGTTGTTGCTTTGTAGACGTGTGTTGTCTGTTGCTATCTTGTTGTTTCTTTGTAGACGTGTGTTGTCTGTTGCTATCTTGTTGTTTCTTTGTAGACGTGTGTTGTCTGTTGTTATCTTGTTGTTTCTTTGTATACGTGTGTTGTCTGTTGCTATCTTGTTGTTGCTTTGTAGACGTGTGTTGTCTGTTGCTATCTTGTTGTTGCTTTGAATACGTGTGTTGTCTATTGCTATCTTGTTGTTGCTTCGTAGACGTGTGTTGTCTGTTGCTATCTTGTTGTTTCTTTGTATACGTGTGTTGTCTGATGCTATCTTGTTGTTGCTTTGTAGACGTGTGTTGTCTGTTGCTATCTTGTTGTTGCTTTGAATACGTGTGTTGTCTGTTGCTATCTTGCTGTTGCTTCGTAGACGTGTGTTGTCTGTTGTTGTTTCTTTGTAGACGTGTGTTGTCTGTTGCTATCTTGTTGTTGCTTTGTAGACGTGTGTTGTCTGTTGTTATCTTGTTGTTGCTTTGTAGACGTGTGTTGTCTGTTGCTATCTTGTTGTTTCTTTGTAGACGTGTGTTGTCTGTTGTTATCTTGTTGTTGCTTTGTAGACGTGTGTTGTCTGTTGCTATCTTGTTGTTGCTTTGTAGACGTGTGTTGTCTGTTGCTATCTTGTTGTTGCTTTGTAGAAGTTTGTTGTCTGTTGCTATCTTGTTCTTTCTTTGTATACGTGTGTTGTCTGTTGCTATCTTGTTGTTGCTTCGTAGACGTGTTGTCTGTTGTTGTTTCTTTGTAGACGTGTGTTGTCTGTTGCTATCTTGTTGTTGCTTCGTAGACGTGTGTTGTCTGTTGTTGTTTCTTTGTAGACGTGTGTTGTCTGTTGCTATCTTGTTGTTGCTTTGTAGACGTGTGTTGTCTGTTGCTATCTTGTTGTTTCTTTGAAGACGTGTGTTGTCTGTTGTTATCTTGTTGTTGCTTTGTAGACGTGTGTTGTCTGTTGCTATCTTGTTGTTGCTTTGTAGACGTGTGTTGTCTGTTGTTATCTTGTTGTTGCTTTGTCGGCGTGTGTTGTCTGTTGCTATCTTGTTGTTTCTTTGTAGACGTGTGTTGTCTGTTGCTATCTTGTTGTTTCTTTGTATACGTGTGTTGTCTGTTGCTATCTTGTTGTTGCTTTGTAGACGTGTGTTGTCTGTTGCTATCTTGTTGTTGCTTTGAATACGTGTGTTGTCTGTTGCTATCTTGTTGTTGCTTCGTAGACGTGTGTTGTCTGTTGCTATCTTGTTGTTTCTTTGTATACGTGTGTTGTCTGTTGCTATCTTGTTGTTGCTTTGTAGACGTGTGTTGTCTGTTGCTATCTTGTTGTTGCTTTGAATACGTGTGTTGTCTGTTGCTATCTTGTTGTTGCTTCGTAGACGTGTGTTGTCTGTTGTTGTTTCTTTGTAGACGTGTGTTGTCTGTTGCTATCTTGTTGTTGCTTTGTAGACGTGTGTTGTCTGTTGCTATCTTGTTGTTGCTTTGTTGACGTTTGTTGTCTGTTGCTATCTTGTTGTTTCTTTGTATACGTGTGTTGTCTGTTGCTATCTTCTTGTTGCTTCATAGACGTGTTGTCTGTTGTTGTTTCTTTGTCGACGTGTGTTGTCTGTTGCTATCTTGTTGTTGCTTCGTAGACGTGTGTTGTCTGTTGTTGTTTCTTTGTAGACGTGTGTTGTCTGTTGCTATCTTGTTGTTGCTTTGTAGACGTGTGTTGTCTGTTGTTATCTTGTTGTTGCTTTGTAGACGTGTGTTGTCTGTTGCTATCTTGTTGTTTCTTTGTAGACGTGTGTTGTCTGTTGTTATCTTGTTGTTGCTTTGTAGACGTGTGTTGTCTGTTGCTATCTTGTTGTTGCTTTGTAGACGTGTGTTGTCTGTTGTTATCTTGTTGTTGCTTTGTAGGCGTGTGTTGTCTGTTGCTATCTTGTTGTTTCTTTGTAGACGTGTGTTGTCTGTTGCTATCTTGTTGTTTCTTTGTAGACGTGTGTTGTCTGTTGCTATCTTGTTGTTGCTTTGTAGACGTGTGTTGTCTGTTGCTATCTTGTTGTTGCTTTGAATACGTGTGTTGTCTGTTGCTATCTTGTTGTTGCTTCATAGACGTGTGTTGTCTGTTGCTATCTTGTTGTTTCTTTGTATACGTGTGTTGTCTGTTGCTATCTTGTTGTTGCTTTGTAGACGTGTGTTGTCTGTAGCTATCTTGTTGTTGCTTTGAATACGTGTGTTGTCTGTTGCTATCTTGTTGTTGCTTTGTAGACGTGTGCTGTCTGTTGTTGTTTCTTTGTAGACGTGTGTTGTCTGTTGCTATCTTGTTGTTGCTTTGTAGACGTGTGTTGTCTGTTGTTATCTTGTTGTTGCTTTGTAGACGTGTGTTGTCTGTTGCTATCTTGTTGTTTCTTTGTATACGTGTGTTGTCTGTTGTTATCTTGTTGTTGCTTTGTAGACGTGTGTTGTCTGTTGCTATCTTGTTGTTGCTTTGTAGACGTGTGTTGTCTGTTGCTATCTTGTTGTTGCTTTGTAGACGTTTGTTGTCTGTTGCTATCTTGTTGTTTCTTTGTATACGTGTGTTGTCTGTTGCTATCTTGTTGTTGCTTCGTAGACGTGTGTTGTCTGTTGTTGTTTCTTTGTAGACGTGTGTTGTCTGTTGCTATCTTGTTGTTGCTTTGTAGACGTGTGTTGTCTGTTGTTATCTTGTTGTTGCTTTGTAGACGTGTGTTGTCTGTTGTTATATTGTTGTTGCTTTGTAGACGTGTGTTGTCTGTTGTTATCTTGTTGTTGCTTTGTAGACGTGTGTTGTCTGTTGCTATCTTGTTGTTGCTTTGAATACGTGTGTTGTCTGTTGCTATCTTGTTGTTGCTTCGTAGACGTGTGTTGTCTGTTGCTATCTTGTTGTTTCTTTGTATACGTGTGTTGTCTGTTGCTATCTTGTTGTTGCTTTGTAGACGTGTGTTGTCTGTTGCTATCTTGTTGTTGCTTTGAATACGTGTGTTGTCTGTTGCTATCTTGTTGTTGCTTCGTAGACGTGTGTTGTCTGTTGTTGTTTCTTTGTAGACGTGTGTTGTCTGTTGCTATCTTGTTGTTGCTTTGTAGACGTGTGTTGTCTGTTGTTATCTTGTTGTTGCTTTGTAGACGTGTGTTGTCTGTTGCTATCTTGTTGTTTCTTTGTAGACGTGTGTTGTCTGTTGTTATCTTGTTGTTGCTTTGTAGACGTGTGTTGTCTGTTGCTATCTTGTTGTTGCTTTGTAGACGTGTGTTGTCTGTTGCTATCTTGTTGTTGCTTTGTAGACGTTTGTTGTCTGTTGCTATCTTGTTGTTTCTTTGTATACGTGTGTTGTCTGTTGCTATCTTGTTGTTGCTTCGTAGACGTGTGTTGTCTGTTGTTGTTGCTTTGTAGACGTGTGTTGTCTGTTGCTATCTTGTTGTTGCTTCGTAGACGTGTGTTATCTGTTGTTGTTTCTTTGTAGACGTGTGTTGTCTGTTGCTATCTTGTTGTTGCTTTGTACACGTGTGTTGTCTGTTGTTATCTTGTTGTTGCTTTGTAGACGTGTGTTGTCTGTTGCTATCTTGTTGTTTCTTTGTAGACGTGTGTTGTCTGTTGTTATCTTGTTGTTGCTTTGTAGACGTGTGTTGTCTGTTGCTATCTTGTTGTTGCTTTGTAGACGTGTGTTGTCTGTTGTTATCTTGTTGTTGCTTTGTAGACGTGTGTTGTCTGTTGTTATCTTGTTGTTGCTTTGTAGACGTGTGTTGTCTGTTGTTATCTTGTTGTTGCTTTGTAGACGTGTGTTGTCTGTTGTTATCTTGTTGTTGCTTTGTATATGTGTGTTGTCTGTTGCTATCTTGTTGTTGCTTTGTAGACGTGTGTTGTCTGTTGCTATCTTGTTGTTGCTTTGTAGACACGTGTTGTCTGTTGTTGTTTCTTTGTAGACGTGTGTTGTCTGTTGTTATCTTGTTGTTGCTTCGTAGACGTGTGTTGTCTGTTGTTGTTTCTTTGTAGACGTGTGTTGTCTGTTGTTATCTTGTTGTTGCTTTGTAGACGTGTGTTGTCTGTAGCTATCTTGTTGTTGCTTTGAATACGTGTGTTGTCTGTTGCTATCTTGTTGTTGCTTTGTAGACGTGTGTTGTCTGTTGTTGTTTCTTTGTAGACGTGTGTTGTCTGTTGCTATCTTGTTGTTGCTTTGTAGACGTGTGTTGTCTGTTGCTATCTTGTTGTTGCTTTGAAGACGTGTGTTGTCTGTTGTTATCTTGTTGTTGCTTTGTAGACGTGTGTTGTATGTTGCTATCTTGTTGTTTCTTTGTAGACGTGTGTTGTCTGTTGCTATCTTGTTGTTTCTTTGTAGACGTGTGTTGTCTGTTGTTATCTTGTTGTTTCTTTGTATACGTGTGTTGTCTGTTGTTATCTTGTTGTTGCTTTGTAGACGTGTGTTGTCTGTTGCTATCTTGTTGTTGCTTTGTAGACGTGTGTTGTCTGTTGCTATCTTGTTGTTGCTTTGTATACGTGTGTTGTCTGTTGCTATCTTGTTGTTGCTTCGTAGACGTGTGTTGTCTGTTGTTGTTTCTTTGTAGACGTGTGTTGTCTGTTGCTATCTTGTTGTTCCTTCGTAGACGTGTGTTGTCTGTTGTTGTTTCTTTGTAGACGTGTGTTGTCTGTTGCTATCTTGTTGTTGCTTTGTAGACGTGTGTTGTCTGTTGTTATCTTGTTGTTTCTTTGTAGACGTGCTTTGTCTGTTGTTATCTTGTTGTTGCTTTATAGACGTGTGTTGTCTGTTGTTATCGTGTTGTTGCTTTGTAGACGTGTGTTGTCTGTTGTTATCTTGTTGTTGCTTTGTAGACGTGTGTTGTCTGTTGCTATCTTGTTGTTGCTTTGTAGACGTGTGTTGTCTGTTGCTATCTTGTTGTTGCTTTGTAGACGTGTGTTGTCTGTTGTTATCTTGTTGTTGCTTTGTAGACGTGTGTTGTCTGTTGTTATCTTGTTGTTGCTTTGTAGACGTGTGTTGTCTGTTGCTATCTTGTTGTTGCTTTGTAGACGTGTGTTGTCTGTTTCTATCTTGTTGTTGCTTTGTAGACGTGTGTTGTCTGTTGCTATCTTGTTGTTGCTTTGTAGATGTGTATTGTCTGTTGTTATCATGTTGTTGCTTTGTAGACGTGTGTTGTCTGTTGTTATCTTGTTGTTGCTTTGTAGACGTGTGTTGTCTGTTGCTATCTTTTGTTTCTTTGTAGACGTGTGTTGTCTGTTGCTGGCTGTGATGCATTGCCGTGTTGAAGTTGTTCCTCACCGTCTCCCTCTCATGGTGTTGCACCACTTTCTGTCTGTTTACTTCGATAAAGCAGTCATGTTAAACAGCGGCTCTGGTCCGTTTCCACATCCAGTCATTTATCCACGTTCGGGTTATTGGCTCTGTGTCTGTTCTCAACCCTCTGTGTTGTGCTGTTGAGCTGCAGTGTTCGCTCTGGTGAACAATAAAGTTGTATTCTAGTCTTTTATTTTGTCCGTCAATCCGGCCACGCATGGTGTATATGTATCTACTGACCTCTGTCTCTCACACCGTGCCGTCACTGCAGACGGGATGTCCTCTCTGGAGGTTTGTACATCTGTATTCCCAGATGGAAGCGCGTGGTCAGACTCATCACCTTGTGTTACTGAGCGTCAGGTGAAGGCGCATTCTTTCATCTTCACAGGATCGGTGAGACAATGTTCGATAAATGGCTGAATGTGCAAACAGGACCAGAGCCGCTGTTTGAAAACACTGCTTTCTTACGATACGATAACACTTGAATGGTCAGATCGAGTCTGAAAGGCTCCTTGCATCACAGCAGCTCCATGTGTAACATCAACAGACAAACATCAAGACTGCCGGGGGTCCTGCCAGCCCTATGTCCTGTGCCGTTGGGGGTCCTGCCAGCCCTATGTCCTGTTTTGTCAGGGGTCCTGCCAACTCCATCTCCTGTATTGTTGGGGGTACCGACACCAGCCCTTGCTCCGTCGGGGGGTCCTACTGACGCCGGCCCATGTTCCATCCAGGGTCCCGTCTACGCCTGACCTGCCAGGGGTTCCACCAGCTCCTGCCCGTCCTTGTGTCCGGCCCCCTGACTTTCCCGGCCGCAGCCCTCGCCCTCGGGCCCGGCCCCCTGACTCTTCCAGCCACTGCCTTCGCCCTCATGCCCGGCCCCCTGAGTTTGCCCGCTGTGGCCTTCGCCGCTTTTGAACTCTGCCTTGCCCTCGGGTGGTCCGCCAGAGACCCCCTCCATGGACTCTGCCTTGCCCTCGGGTCGTCCGCCAGAGACCCCCTCAATGGACTCTGCCTTGCCCTCGGGTCGTCCGCCAGAGACCCCCTCCTAGGACTCTGCCTTGCCCCCGGGTCGTCCACCCGAGACCACCTTCCGGGTCCTCCGTTGTGCCCCTGGGCTGTCGGCTCGAGCCCGTCCTCCGGACACCCTCCACCCACCCTGCTGGACGTTTTTTGGACTTTTTAGGGACGTCTGGGATCCATCCCTTGAGTAATGTTACGATCTGTCTGCACATTGACTTTGAATGGGGATGACGTCACTTTGCCTCGCTTTTCGCCGAACTGCATTGTGGGGGAGCGAAGCAATGATTTCCAGGATGTCCAGGATTCCAAAGTTGAGCAATGTTCAACTTTTGAAGCTGAGCTGGAAGCGCCAGCCAATCAAACACGTTTATGCAAATCTGACAGTAGAAGCGCTAGCCAATCAAACCGCGTGTAAGCAGGGAGAACCAGACCGCAGTTCATTTCCTCATATTCCAAACGAGAAGTTACGGTAGCAAATCACTCGGTTCTTTACGACCAGAACTATTACCGGGATCCAAACCGGAGGAACCAGCATGGAGGGAGGGGGCAGAGGCAGTGGGGGAACTGGTAGGGTTTCGCCTGTTTGGGGAGTTTATATATATTTATATATTGCTCGCATAAAATCCCCGGGGTTTTTTGCTTTGTATGTCGGGGGCGGAGATTCATGTGATTGGCTGTTGGTCGCTTGTCCAGCTTTCAGACTCAGCTCCAAGGTTTTCAAGATTTTTGAAAAGCTGCTGTGTGGACGTACCGTTACTGCTGATTGTGTGCACCTGGTGCCCGGTGTTGTCTCCTCCCCTCTCACCTGTGTCCTGTTCAGTTGATTAGTTTGTGTGCATTTCGGTTCTGGTTGTTCTGTTGGTCTTTAGGGGATTATTTGATGTTGTTGGAAGGTTTTTTGTTCAGAGGGATTTTAGTGTTTTTTGCCTTATTTTTACTGTGTTTCTAGTTTTTGCAATAAAATTATTTTTGAATTTGGATATTCTGCTTTTGAGTCCTGTGCACCTTGCCGTCCAGCCGTGACACAAACAACATGTAACATACCAGCAGGATGAGTGAGAGATGCTCAAAGAGCCTTCAGCGTGCATTTGATCTGGGATTTAGTCATAAACAGACAAGAAGATACCAAAAAGTGATGAGAGAAAGACGGTGATGAATACCTTCCTCATGGCAATGCGTCACAACCAACAACAGACAACACAAGTCTACAAAAGATCAATCAAATCAAATAAAGTCTACAAAACAAAACCACGCAGTCTACTGTCCCGCAGCTGCTGCTTCTCTGTTGGACTCCGGTACTGCACATTACTCACGAGACTAACCACTCTGCCAACGCCACAGTCACCCCCGTTTAAAGTAGAGACACTACATACTGATATACACCTGAATATCAGCAGGAGAGGACTCTTTAAAGTAGAGACACTACATACTGATATACACCTGATCATCAGCAGGAGAGGACTCTTTAAAGTAGAGACACTACATACTGATATACACCTGAACACCAGCAGGAGAGGACTCTTTAAAGTAGAGACACTACATACTGATATACACCTGAACATCATCAGGAGAGGACTCTTTAAAGTAGAGACACTACATACTGATATACACCTGGACATCAGCAGGAGAGGACTCTTCAGAGTAGAGACACTACATACTGATATACACCTGAACATCAGCAGGAGATGACTCTTTAAAGTAGAGACACTACACACTGATATACACCTGAACATCAGAGGAGAGGACTCTTTAAAGTAGAGACGCTACATACTGATATACACCTGATCATCAGCAGGAGAGGACTCTTTAAAGTAGAGACACTACATACTGATATACACCTGAACACCAGCAGGAGAGGACTCTTTAAAGTAGAGACACTACATACTGATATACACCTGAACATCATCAGGAGATGACTCTTTAAAGTAGAGACACTACATACTGATATACACCTGAACACCAGCAGGAGAGGACTCTTTAAAGTAGAGACACTACATACTGATATACACCTGAACATCAGCAGGAGAGGACTCTTTAAAGTAGAGACACTACATACTGACATACACCTGAACATCAGCAGGAGAGGACTCTTTAAAGTAGAGACACTACATACTGATATACACCTGATCATCAGCAGGAGAGGACTCTTTAAAGTAGAGACACTACATACTGATATACACCTGATCATCAGCAGGAGAGGACTCTTTAAAGTAGAGACACTACATACTGATATACACCTGAATATCAGCAGGAGAGGACTCTTTAAAGTAGAGACACTACATACTGATATACACCTGATCATCAGCAGGAGAGGACTCTTTAAAGTAGAGACACTACATACTGATATACACCTGAACACCAGCAGGAGAGGACTCTTTAAAGTAGAGACACTACATACTGATATACACCTGAACATCATCAGGAGATGACTCTTTAAAGTAGAGACACTACATACTGATATACACCTGAACACCAGCAGGAGAGGACTCTTTAAAGTAGAGACACTACATACTGATATACACCTGAACATCAGCAGGAGAGGACTCTTTAAAGTAGAGACACTACATACTGATATACACCTGGACATCAGCAGGAGAGGACTCTTTAAAGTAGAGACACTACATACTGATATACACCTGAACATCAGCAGGAGAGGACTCTTTAAAGTAGAGACACTACATACTGATATACACCTGAACATCAGCAGGAGAGGACTCTTTAAAGTAGAGACACTACATACTGATATACACCTGAACATCAGCAGGAGAGGACTCTTTAAAGTAGAGACACTACATACTGATATACACCTGAACATCAGCAGGTAGGTAGGTAAAGATATTAAAAAACGAACATATGAAATGTTTTAAATTCACATAAAGTTTAAACACGGTGTTTTAAACCTTTCCCTGAAGTCCCCTCGTCGTGCTTCAGATGTCTCATCCGTTCCTTCTACATGTTCCCTCTTCAGACATGTATTTCAATTAGAAAAACTAAAGGAAGAGAGTTATCCTGAAACAAACCGAGTGAAATGAAACCAACCGCTCAGTCTTCATCCGACCGTCCTCCCGCCCTCGCGAGGACCTTTGTTCCAAACTCAAGTGATGGATTAATCTTCCTCGCTGTTATTCATAAAGGTCTCGAGAGGCTTAGCACACATTTCAAACGGCAGCACAGTGAGAGATGGAAGTTCCAAGAGACTGATTTTAACCTTATGAGCGTGGAACAAAGAGCTTTCACTGCACTTGTGAATGAGAAGGCCATGTTCAGTTCCTTTCATCATGACGGCCGGGATCACAGCTTTGCTCCAACGCGTCGCCTCACTCCCAACAGCTGGGAGAGAAGCTTGTAGTAAACCCTGCTTCACGCACAAACCTTTGTGTGCTGCTCATACGTTTCTAAACCCCTTCAAACGGAACTAACTGCTTCACAAATCAGCTTCTTTTCATGTAAGCTGAACCATTTCATTGTTGAGTATTCTTCTCTGTGTTGGTTGGTGGCACTCAGAGGCCTGTTCTATGAGGTGACGCCCTGCTCGCTGCTGCAGGGGAAGGAAGCAAAGACAGTCAATCTGAAATATCTCAATGCCTACTCCATGCATTACAAAGACATTCAAGGGACCAACACGGTTATTCCTTTAGTTCTTGGTCATCCCATGATAAGATAATAAGTACTTTATTGATCTCAATGTGGGACATGTTTGTGTTGCAGCACCATAAAAAGACATGGCATGGTACAATTACAATTAAAAGACTGGAAATAAACAAGAAAGTAGAAAATATGTCAATATAGTCAAAGTTGTCTCTAATCCTTAAAGAAACCACGACCCAGTTGTTGAAAAGAGAGTCTCCAACCAGCCAGTGCTCCTGCATGTGTGAGAAATAACAGAGCAGCATGAAAAGCAATACACATCAGAAACATTAGAGAGCAGTAGAAATGATTTAGTGCCCAGCAGAGCCTGGATGTGAGTTTCATATCTGCAGACTTCCAGCTCTTTCTCCTCAAGACGCACTGATCTGTGGCTGTCTGTGCCCTGCTGTCACGATTATTCAAATCCTCTCGGTGAGAGCAGGGAGAGGGACTTGCAGGTGCCAATTACCACTGTTCCCTGTCTTTCTGCACATCATTATACAAAGATTATTAAACTTCCTGAGTCTCAGAGAAAACCCTTATCAGCCTCTAACTCGTCTTCCCCTGGGAGAGGGGACGTTTGTGTGGGTTATTAAAGTTATTATTACATCTATACTTCAGCTGGAACAGAAGTCGTATAAACAGAACGTGTTGAACCGAGAAATGAGAGTCCTAACTGCTTATTTAACTGATGTAACACAATGTAATTTAATACCCCCTAATGACACCATGAGTCACCATGTGAGGGGGAGTTAGAGTCCAAGGTCCGGTGCAGCCAGACTTAAAAGTAAAGTGTCATTGTTAGCACAAATCTTATTAATCTAATATTTTAACCGGTTCTTCTATGAAAACTTCCAGGTTAACCTGGGTTTTCATACCTATAGACCAAGATGCTGACATCCAAAACTCAAGATGGCCAATAAAACCGAGATGGTGAGGCCAAAGAGTAAAATGGCGAATTCCAAAATCCAACATCGAAGAACGAAGATAGTGAAGCTCAAGAACCCAGATTACTGCAAACTAAAAACGTGATGGATGCAACCAAATAATAAGATGGTAACGTCAAAAAAAGCAAGTTGGTGACGGCCAAAATCCGAGATGTGGACGACCAAGAACAAACATGGCCATTTCCAAATACTAAGATGGCAAAAGCTGAAAAACAAGAAGACTGAAACAACAACGTTGAAAAAACAACGACGTTGAAAAAACAATATTTCCAAAACCAAGATGGTTGAGTCCAAAAACGCAAATGGGAATGTCCAATAACCAGGGCGGCGTCGAGTCAAATGCCTTTGAATGGACTTGACTTGGATTTGAGTGCAAAGATTTAGATCATCATGGACACAAACCATCATGGCGACGTTGAAAAACCAAAATGCAAATGTTCAATGTCTCAGATAGAGTTGAGTCAAAAGCCAAGATTACCAAATAAAACCAATATGGCTTCCAAAGCCAAGATGTGGACAAACAAGAAGAAAGATGGCAATTTCCAAATACTAAGATGGCTAAAAAACAAGAAGACTGCGGCCAAAAACCAACAACGTCTAAAAACCCAAATGGTAATGTCCAATGACTAAGACGGCGTCGAGTCAAAAGTAAAACTTGAAGCTTAAAAATCGATGTCTACAATCGAATGGATGACAGGAAGTGAGAACGTTAACACCCTGCTGAATGAATGCATTGGTGCTTTATCATCCAAACTAGATGTTTAGAATTGGTATACAATTCACAGCAGCCCAATGAGGCAAGACACGTTTATTTATAGAGCACTTTTCAACTCAAGGCAATTCAAATGGCTTCACAAGAGTGAAAGACATTAAGAGCACACATTAGAAAACGTTCAAAAGCAAAGACAATAAAACATGAATAACAGGTACACGAATACAAGTTACAGTTCAGTGTGAGATGTGAATAGTTCAATTCAAAGAAAAGTCTTCAGCCTGGATTTAAAAGTCGTAAGAGTTGCAACGGACCTGCAGGTTTCTGGGAGTTTGTTCCAGATGTTTGACCATATCCAAATGCTCGAGTATTCCCGTGAAATTATCGTTCTGTCGACACTTTTCTAACCTTTTTATATTCCTTTCTTCTCTTTCAATCCTTTTGCATCCCCACACACATGTTCCTGTTTTACCAACCCAGTCTCACAACAAAACGTGTAATATCTACTTTTCTCCACAGGGCACAACGTAGTATATCCACAAAAACGTGAACATGGATTAAATATTTCGTAAAAAAACAACATGGAGCTCAAATAAAAAAAATTCTCACTGGGAAAGTTTGCGATCGCGTGACGCGGGCATTAGAACTGAAGAGGAACACATATTGAACCCATGTCACGTCTTGAGAGGGTTATTTGTGAATATACTACGTTTTGCCCGGTGGACCAACGAAGCTATTACACGTTGTTTTTGTGAGACTGGATTGGTTCTACTGTCACCCGAACCCATCGTTGACTTTTCAATTCCCACAATCAGGATATACAAACCTGTAAGCGTAATAATAGGAGTAACTTGGCCTCCACACATGCACAGGTTTCCCATGATTCTTTAGTGAACATCTGTTTATTGTAAAGCTTTCCTGAGAAAAACAGCACCATATGTTTTTCTTGGCAGATATCTGGAGTCCAGAGTAGATCAGAAATCAGACATTATGTATCCCCCCCCCTTCCCTCGTTACTCCTCACTGAATCTGTCCCATTAAAGCCTCGTAAAAACAATACCAGAGACATGCATTAATTTCTCATCCCACACAATGCTTGTCAGTAAAAGTCATTTCGCTGCCAGTTTGAGTTCCTTTCCACCTGCTGTGTGATTTTTAGAAAAATACCAAAAAGGTGTGTGAGCAGCAGCAGCAGCAGCAGCAGAGAGTGTGTGTTGTGTCACTAAATACCACTTTAAACCTCAGTAAGGGTGTGAGTGTGTAAGTGTTTAGCAGAATGTGACTATCAGACAGCTCTTAAGTATTTATGCCTCATTCACTCTGAGCCACTCAATCTGCAGTAAACGGACCGAATCAACGTCCGTGATTAACTCAATAAAGACATTTGATAAACAGTGGATACTTGTTATATAATTGTCCCATTTTCTTGCAATCAATGTCCATTTTATGGATTTAAGATATTGTTTATCAAATGTCCTCTCAGCATTTTGTTTCCACTGCACATTTCCTGCTTCTTCCGAATGGCCTTGGTTTCCACAGCTGAGAAATACATCATTCTGTAGGACATAAATAATAGATAGAAAACACAAAACAAGTAATTACATCTTCCAGTCGTCTCGGAAGTTTTGTGCTCCATTCGTTCTGGTGCTTTGACTTCTGCAGAAGAACGAGGCAGTTCTTCAGTGACGCCCCGGGCGGAGAGGAGAGGGATTTCCATCAGCGCACATTCAGAGGAACGTCTGAGACTGACAGGAACCGCTTTCTGCTGCTGTGGAGCAACGAGGGGAAGTGAGGTTGAACTATAATTACACATCGAGATGATTCATTAGCAGGGTTTGTGTCTCCTGATGAATCTCAGTCCAATATTCTCTCCCCTCAGCTCAGTGTTGGGTCTCCGTCTCCAGAGGACACTCAGTCTGAGAATCACTGTTTACAATCTTTCTGTTTTAAAGCTACAAGTGGCGTGACAAATAGACAGAGTGAGAAATACTTGCTTCTGAATATTTTCATCCCAAAATATTCCGGCAGCGATCTTCAGAAAAAAGATTGATTCAACATATTTTTTTATTGCATCGACTTTTACTGAAAGAAATGTAAATAATCAGGGAGAGAACGAGTGACCCAACACGAGTGACCCAACACGAGTGACCCAACACGAGTAACGTTGTAGTTTGATCAAGTGTTGATTGATGCCTTTGAATGAACGAATGAAAGCGGTTCCCGAGGTGCATTCTGGGAGGATAGCGAGCAACAAGAGATTTCCAAAGAATATTGGGAAGCGAACGCGGTGGTCCTCTTGGTTTCGGCTGAATCCCCCCCCTGGAGTGGCTCCTTCTGCTCATTCTTTACTGTGTCATTGGGCACTGTTGGCCTGACGCGCTGAACCTGAACACTGTAACTGATGTCACCTGCCGCCTCAGCGTTTCTGTCTGATACTACAGAGTACAGCCTCAAAATGCTGGATGAGGCACGGGACAGCACTTTGTGACAAGAATAGTGTTAGCTCAGACTTTTATATGCCCACTGAGGGTTAGACATACAGTATGAGAAAGATACCAGAAATAAATCACAAGAAAAGTCAACTATAGATTTACAAAGTGGTCTTTATCCAAATATGCCTCCCTCTCGAGGTGTGCTACATGATTAATACACCACTTGATCATAAACTGTTCATTATTGGGGTGTGGTAACAACCCCTTAATAACTGCAGCTGTATTGCTGTGTGCAGGAATGAGTCGTGAAGTCATGTGACCGTGCTGTAGTTCCTTTATAGCCCAACATTAGCCTCCTTTAGCTTAGCGGTGGTGACGTGAAGTCATGTGACCGTGCTGTAGTTCCTTTATAGCCCAACGTTAGCCTCCTTTAGCTTAGCGGTGGTGACGTGAAGTCATGTGACCGTGCTGTAGTTCCTTTATAGCCCAACATTAGCCACCTTTAGCTTAGCGGTGGTGACGTGAAGTCATGTGACCGTGCTGTAGTTCCTTTATAGCCCAACATTAGCCTCCTTTAGCTTAGCGGTGGTGACGTGAAGTCATGTGACCGTGCTGTAGTTCCTTTATAGCCCAACATTAGCCTCCTTTAGCTTAGCGGTGGTGACGTGAAGTCATGTGACCGTGCTGTAGTTCCTTTATAGCCCAACATTAGCCACCTTTAGCTTAGCGGTGGTGACGTGAAGTCATGTGACCGTGCTGTAGTTCCTTTATAGCCCAACATTAGCCTAATTTAGCTTAGTGCTGTAGTAGTTAAATACTTTGAATAGGGGCCTATACATAGTTAGGATTAGTTGATATCCTCTAGTACTTTTTCTGCACTGAGTTCCTGTTCTGCTCAGATTTAACCTGTGTCTAAACATAATGATGCACTCTATATGTTCTCACTAGCTGCTCTCATGTATTATGTATTTATCTTTTTATTTATTGATGTATTTGCAGTATGTCTCTTTTTGCAGGAGTGTTCACATCATGTCAAGCAATGTGAGGGATATTCTCCAGTAGGAACCACTGACACGAGACATTATAGAAACCTTCTGATCACATATTATAACATGCTCAAAACCATGCAAACAACAGCTGACCGACTCGTCTCTAAACTCAGGAGAAACTTGAAATCCTCGGGCGACACTGCAGAGATATTTGTTGAAATTTAAATTTAAAATAGAAAATCTTCGGATTGAAACGAGTCATCAATGTTTTCATAATCAATATCAAATCACCAGCCGGTGTGTACAGTCACTTTGAAGAAACCTGTTGAAGCCATCGATATCTTTCACACTGAGAAATAATTCAGTTTGTAGCACAACAACAAGCTGCAGGATTAATGCTCTGCAGCCGGCCGGGAAGTGATGAACAGCCTTGAAGGAGAAAAGGTGTCAGTCCTTTGTTGCTGCAGAGTGAGCTGCTCACACACTGCACTCTGCAACTCTTCAGCTTCACCTGAAGTCATCTGACTTTAGACATCTCTGAGGTACATGTCAGCATGTGAAGACATCAGGTACACGTGCACTCAGTCTTTACCAGAGATCTGCATTTAGACTCTGAAGGACATCAAATGAAACTACTGTTTGGGTGACTGTTAAACACCTGAACTTTAGAACATCCAATCCACTTTATTTATATAGCACAGTTTAAAAACAGAGGGTTTGCCAAAGTGCTTCACAATGAACATAACATTATAATAAAATATAATATTACACGAATAGATAAAAAAAGCACACATAAGAATAAATACAAGGCACATAAAGGCCGTGGACAGACAGTGAAAGCATCCACATCGGTGAGACACAGCTCAGACTGACTGGTAAGCGAGGGGAAAGAGGTGGGTCTTTAGACAAGACTTAAAAGCTTCAAGACTGGGCGACAATTTAACACGAGGGGGGGGCAGGTCGTCCCAGAGCCTGGGGGCGACCAATGAGAACGCTCGGTCTCCCTGGTCTTTCTCTTTGTTTTTGGGACTACAAGCAGCAGCTGATCAGCCGACCTCAAAGCCCTTGAGGGGGCGTGCACCTGTAAGAGGTCGGAGATGTACTCTGGGGATTTAAAAACAAACAATAAAATCTTAAAATGGACTCTGGACATGAAGCCAGTGGAGCGAAGCCAGAACTGGCGTGATGTGGTCAAACGTGCGGGTTCCTGTGAGCAGCCGCGCCGCAGCGTTTTGTCCCAGCTGCAGGCGGGCGAGCGAAGTCTTATTTAGGCCGGCATAAAGTGCATTGCAGTAATCTAAACGAGTTGAAACCAAGGCATGAATTACATGCTCAAAGTCTAAAAAGGATAACACCGGTTTGATTTTGGAGCCTCGAGCGATAACAGCTGGATTTATCTGTTCATCTCATTTAAAAGCACTGTCGATTTTGACACCCAGATTTGTGACCATGGGTTTTGCATACGGTTGCTTGAGAAACTCCACCGGCGATCATACGAAGGCTCAGACGCCCTCACGAACGGCCCGATGCTACGATCACAGCCGAATTTGAACCTTTCCTTTATCGTGTGTCCATCGAGTTGTTTTATTGCACAACAAAATCATGTAAACATATTATGTAAATAACCCAATTTGTGTTACTGTGAAACTAAAAAGGATATAATATATTATTTTGAAGGAGAGTTGACAGGAAGTTGTTGTTGCTATGGAAACAACATTACGGAGAAAACGTAATATTTTCTACATATAAAGACGGAGAAAGTAAAGAACAAAGTCTGAACATATCAGTACTGTATCATAGTACTTTAACATACTTATTTGTGGTACTTTCATTGCAGTTGTATGTCTTGAATATAATGTACATGTTGCCTTGGTGTGGTTCGGGGCCATCTTCGTGCAAAATTCACAATTCAATATTCGTGTGTCCATCGGGTGGACACTTCGGGACAGTGTGACAGGGGCTTTAGGGTTTGTTTGTTTAGGGAATGAAGGGTCCCAATGTATGGTGCCTGCACGTGCAAACAGGCTACAACATCCTGAACCATTTCCATCAGGAGAAAGTTGCTGCAGCTTCAGAAAGGATGCAGATCTAAAAACCCAAAGGTTCCACATGAAGAAACATCTTCAGCAACTTGACAACACGTGCAGCGTTTAGAGGACATTCAGCAACTTGAGGAGACATGGCAGCTGCAGAAACCAAACGCTGAAGAAGCTCAGAACCAGACCAGGGGACACTAAAGAGTGAAGCACACAGCTGGAGACCAGGGGACACTAAAGAGTGAAGCACACAGCTGGATACCAGGGGACACTAAAGAGTGACGCACACAGCTGGATACCAGGGGACACTAAAGAGTGACGCACACAGCTGGATACCAGGGGACACTAAAGAGTGACGCACACAGCTGGAGACCAGGGGACACTAAATAGTGACGCACACAGCTGGGAGACCAGGGGACAATAAAGAGTGACGCACACAGCTGGAGACCAGGGGACACTAAAGAGTGACGCACACAGCTGGAGACCAGGGGACACTAAAGAGTGATGCACACAGCTGGAGACCAGGGGACACTAAAGAGTGACGCACACAGCTGGAGACCAGGGGACACTAAAGAGTGATGCACACAGCTGGAGACCAGGGGACACTAAAGAGTGACGCACACAGCTGGAGACCAGGGGACACTAAATAGTGAGGCACACAGCTGGGAGACCAGGAGACACTAAAGAGTGGCGCACACAGCTGGGAGACCAGGGGACACTAAAGAGTGACGCACACCGCTGGAGACCAGGGGACACTAAAGAGTGACGCACAACGCTGAAGACCAGGGGACACTAAAGAGTGACGCACACAGCTAGAGACCAGGGGACACTAAAGAGTGGACGTGAGGCAGTTTAAGGTACATAAATGGGTGAAGTGGACCCGGGTTGGGAAACACGGGGGTTGAGGTACGGTGGCCCTGATGGCTAAAACAACAACGATTCACGAATCAAGGCAATCACAGTTGATGGAAACCAATGTGGAGGAAAGGTAAACATGTTCTGGGAGTTTGCTGAAAGGCCCAATGCCTTCGACTTCCATGACGAACACTGAGCCTCTTTGCTCTCCAAAGACATTGAGGTTCAGATCGAGGCCCTGAGGTGAAAAGCTGAACTAAATCAAGAGTCAATGAACGCCTCAGGACTAATATCTAAAAAGTCTTCAAACTCTTGTTTCAGTTCATGCGGAAGCATCGCACTTTGGGGAAATATGCTTCCTACCAACTAGATTTCTTTAAAACTAAACAACTAAACAACTAAAAACGATATATGTTGGAGCCCGTACGGAGAGCTCTGGTAAAGGTTAGTTGGCGCTGAATGTCAGAATGTGGCATCCCAAAAGCTTGAACAGAGAAACAATGAATCAATATCACTCGAGCAACAAGCGCTTCCCAAAGAATTACTGGGACCTCTCAGGGACGAGACACGGGAACACAGCAGAGCAAGCTGACGAAGTGCCAGAGATATATTGGAGCCACCGTGAAGCAAAGGTACCATTAGCATTGTCCGGTTCATGATGCAATCGCTCATTAAATGTGACGCTAAACGTCCCCTCTATCCTGCAGCTTGAATAATAATCACATCAGGTATTCCTCGCGAAAGAGTCAAAGTGCGGCGTCTGATATGAGCTGACTGAAAAGACCACGAAGGGAATAGTTAGTCTTATTGTCCGTTTACCTTCAGAACCAGCAGAACCAGAAGACACGTTCAAACTGTTCTTCTCCGTGTCCTTGCCTTCTCTCTTCACTCAGTCAGTAATGATTCTTCACCAGGAGAAACAGTCGGAAAGGGGGAATCCTTGTTCTTTATATGTGTATTATTGGAACACTACAAATAAACGGATGAAAGGATATTCTGCCTGGACAGTGGACATTATTTCCCTGCGTAAGATTCCCTTTCTGGTTACCCAGTTTTAGTTACGTTTTTCAATTGTATTTCTTTAGTTAGCCGTGACACTCACCACCTCTGTTGAAGCATTTCATCTCCATCTACGTGGAGACTACATCCCTCAACAGACTCCAACGGGTTCAACATGCAGCTGCCCGTCTCCTCACGCATACCAAACCATGGCATCACATCACCCCAGTCCTCAAAGACCTATACTGGCTTCCTGTCTCCCATCGCATCAACTACAAAGTTCTGGTCCTCACCTACAAAGCACTCCACCATCTGGCCCTCCCTTATCTCACAAACCTTCTCACTCCTTGCCAACCCCCACG